>VYZR01049350.1:12703-31545 GCA_013400675.1 Oxylabes madagascariensis | reverse complement strand
GAGGAAGAAAAGAGGGTTGCTGAGATGATAATGACTTGAAATGCTTTTTCTTGAAAAGTTAAAACATTTCGGAAAGAAATTTTCCACATTTCTTGTTGCTTTTGAAAGATCCTTTTTAAGAAAAGTGCTTTAAGCTCCAAGTATTGGCTAACTTTATAAACAAAATTCTTTTGCTGTATTATTAAGGGGAGTAAACAAGGGACAAGTGATGGCTGAAGCAAGAATTTTCAAGATGGTTGACACACGGGAACTTTTATCTTTTCAGCTNAAACTTTGATTGGTTTTCATCCCCCCTGCCTCACTTCCTCCTTTCCTCTTTCTCAAAATTATTGCCTTTCAGTTTGGTTTAATGGTGTTTATGTAATGTCATAAATATTCTTGTTTAGAACTGTAATTATTCCCTATGATTAATTCTGTTCCCTCTGAGAGGTTGTGCAAGTTTTCACTGGAGGGTGTGTCTTTTATGTTCATGTGTTTCTCCATGTAAAATGCAAGATGTCCATTACTGAAGCCATGCCTGGGAAGGCAGGGTTAATGCTTTTCCTTTTTCTCGTGGCAATGTTTGGAAGCATTTTTGTGGAGTGTTTAGTGTCATTCCTATTCGGGTTGGGATTAAGGTAATTGACAGGGCGCAGGGCCAGGGGTCCTTTAGCTGTCCAATCTCAGCTGCATGGGGTGGAAGCGTGCCATGGCCAAAGTCACTTCCTTTCTCTTTCTTTTATATCCCATTAGTCTGCCTGTGTTTTCGATTTCAGAGGAATTCCTGTAAATACATTGACTGTAGCTGCTAATTGTGGGTAAAACATCAAATATGTGGAGGCGGTGGGAGTTTTCCCAAAGTAAGGGCTGTGGGACTCAGCTGTCTGTGTTCTCTGAAATGCATTTGCTGTAGGTGGAGATAATGATCAGCATTTTTGTGACAACTGTTCTGTGTTAGGTGAGGGTGAACAGTTGAAACCAGACCCTAAATAACAGGCTGTGTCCCATCCAGCCCTGTGGAAGTGGCTGACAGTGCACAGAGGCCAGATGCAAGTACACGGTGCCCAGCACGTTTACCTTTGGTGTTGTGCCTTATATAATGAGTCACAAGAAGATGGCTAGTGAGACTTTCACTCCCTGGAGCAAAGGAAAAAAAAGCTTGGAGGAACTAAGCAAAAGTTAAAGAGTTGAAGTTAAAAGTATTAAAGAATGTGTGGAATATACACTTTAAATACACAACTTGTGTTCTTCGTGGTATTTCAAGCATATTTTTATATGCTATCATTTTTTTTCCCAATGTCTTTGCAGCTTGAAAGCCTGATCTTCTGGAAAAGTTTGTCTGTCATCCTTTTAGACAGTTTCACAAGCAATCATGTTCATGCCCAGATGAATTGCCTGTGATTATTGAGCATAAAATGAAAGAAGTTACATACTATTGTGGAAACATGTACAGTTTAATTTTTGACCATTTTTACAAGCCCTGTAAGTAGCTCCTAGCACTGCCTGGGGAGGGTTTGTAGTGGGGATCAGCCTGGTGTTTAACATCCACGGGAGGAAGANTGCAAACATGGAATGAATGGCCAGGTCAGCACCCGAGATTAAAGGGGAGGGAAAGAGGGAGTTGAGCAACTGTTTGCTGAACTCATTTCAGTAGTTTTCCTGGAAGAGTCCAATATTCCAAAAATTGGATTGTAGAGTTTTTAGTTAAAAGCAGAATGAGGATTCCCCTTGTTTGAGAAAAGAGTTGTGTCTTCTGGATGCATTCAATGAAGAACAGCAGTAGAGCTGAGCTAAGTATTGATTTAACTTCAGAATAACCTTAAAAGATCTAAAAGAGGTTTCATGATCAGAGGAAATCTGCTTGATGCCGTGGGGATCCTGCAATCGAAGAGTTGGTCAGATGCATCTCTGGGGAAAGGACAACCTGGCACCTGCAGAAGAGAGCATTGAACACAGCTCACACTAAGCCAGACCATGGTTTTGCTGTGCTCATTCAGTTATATCTGCATCTAAAAAAACCAAGGAGGATGAAAAATTTTTCCAGAAATTGCAGTTTAAATAAGACAATCTAAAATAAGACAATCTATAAAACCAGGCAGGAAACCACTGGGAGACCTCAGTGGAAAATCCCAGAAGAGGCAGACGTCCCCNTTATTGTTTAATTTACACAAATCAGCCACCATACTAGGAGTTCTACCTGGCATTGTGATTTTGATCATTGTGAGACAAACCTCATATCCAGGTTTTGACTGTGCAGATCTATTTGGTAGCTAATCCTAGGTGTGTTAAAGATATGATTCAATGCTTCACTCCCTGGAAAATAAAACTTTTCTTGCAAGATCAAACAATGAAGTAAGCAGCAAAATGTATTTTAACAAGCAGCTGTGCTTTTCTNTAGGACATGGGGAGGACAAAGCCTGTCCTAAGTGACCACCGATGGAGCCAGCCCTATTCATGGATTAGGGCTGCCATGGAAACTCCGTTTGCAGAGCTCACCACTGCAAACATGGAATGAATGGCNGTGCTTTTCTTTTTTTTTTAATTTTTGTTTGTTTGTTTGTTTGTTTGTTTTCATATCTGAAATGATATATTTTTTCATTGGAAGTCCCATATCTGGGGAATAGCCTGTGATTTGAGAGAGCTTCTGCATCCTACTCTTTTATAGTCTTCCTTATTGCATAGAGCAAATTTCTCTGTCCCAGGAATTCAGAGAAACATGGGTGTATTCTCCATAGCCTGGCAGTATCTACTCCATGGACTGCCTGTATGTTTTGAAATGCTCACCTGGAGGCTGGGCACCTGGGAGCTCTGCTCTAAAGCACAGTGTAGATGCATAGAAAATACGTTAAGGGCCAGGAGTGTGATTCATCACCTCAAACTTTAAACCTGGAGGGAGCAGAGATGGTTCATGTGCTTTTATTAATTTCATGCTTAAACCATTGTTCTCAGATGCAGCTGTGAATGACACGCTCAGTCAGATTAGAAGGAAAAGCTATTCCCTGAAAGCCCAAGACAGCTGCAGTGCTGTGGTGATGAACCAACTTACTCAACACCAATGTCCTGAGTGCTCTCACTTGGCTTTGTTTTTCAGCCAATTAGGCACCCATTTTGGAGAACTTCTGTTTAAAACTTATGTCCTTAACAAGGAAACAGTATTGTGTATTAAACTCAAAATTGAATCCACAAATCCTTTTCCAGACAGTAAAACATTTTCTCTCTTGGTGGAAGAGACTGCTTTTGACATTCTTAGTTCCTCATAAATCCAAGTTAAGCGGTTTTAATCAGTTATTCCTATTTTCTAGGAGGCAGTTGCTTTATAGTGTGTTCAAGTATCTTGCCAAGGTTAAACTGGTTGGTCATTCTGAAAGTTTCCCATTTCTGCATAATATAGCATGGTAATATTTCTCTGGTGCTCTGGGATCTCGTAAACCCTCATGAGTTTCTAATGGTTCAGCAGTTGTTCTGCTTAAGCTGAAAATTGATTTTCCCAAATCCTTCCTTTTGTTGGTCTAATGGGGAGAAGTTTGAAAGTTTAAAAATCGACTGAATGAAAAACTGAAATAGCGAAGTTCTGGAAATTAAACAAAGTCAATGGCAAAGCCTTCACAATTTTTATCAGAAGGGAGCCCTGCATTCGTGAGCACAGAACAAAAGTGGAGCGGGTTGTGTGAGGCTGGACTTTAGCAGTAACTTCAAAAAAACATCCAAAACTCAAGCAATGCCTTTTATCTGTTTGTAGCAGCACACTGTAGAAATGTGAAGTAAAAGAAGGGAAACTGCAAAATTTGATCTCAAAATGTTGATGTTAGAACCATCTGTGCAAAAGTAGATTTGTATGTTCTGCATGGGCCCTCTCAGCTCTGCAGAGCTGCCCCAGGACCTTGCTTCACAAGGGCACATGCAAACCTCAGCCACCCTTGTTACCTGATCCCCCCGAGAGAAGGGAGGAAAATGTTTGTTTTCTTTTGTTCATATCCAAAGGGATCTAAACAAAATTTCTCTCTCAGCCTGTGGCCTGATACGTAAAAGTTCATGTGCGTGTGCATCTGGCTCACTGTAGCTGGGATGCCTCAAAGCTGCCTCTTCTGCTTACAGAAATGTAAAATTATTTTGTGGAGTACTCCAAAGAGGTCCCTTAGATCCTGATTTACATATGTTTTGTATTTCCTGTGGTTTTGCTTTTCATGGTTTATTCTTCCCTCTCACAACTTGCCACTATCCCCTTCTTTAACCTGCCTGACTGAAAGCTGACGTTTTCTGATTAGTAGTTCCAAGTCCCCTTCAAGTCACCAGTCAGAAGAGTAGCTGTGCTCATTTGGTTAAAGGAAGATATTCAATACCAAATTTTGTCTTTCCTGTGTTTAAAAGTATCTTTTCCTTTGCCCTCAGCAAAGATGAAAAGATGACCCTACAGAGCAAAAGTCTCCATTAAACCAGCCATTGGAGATGAGGAAGGTTGGGTTTTTCATTTGAGTTTATTTTGTTTTGTGCTTGAATATATTTTGTTAACTCATTTTGGAAAAAAAAAAAGGGAGGGAGAAGTTGCTAAAAGAAGGGCAATTGTGTGCTCCCACTGGAGTTCAGCCTACAAGCTACCCTTTCTTAGGAGCTGATTTGATTTCCCCCGGATTTTGCTTCTGCAGGCAGGGTGTTTTATCTGCCTTTTAGCCTTTGACCCAGAGGTGTGACCTTTTCACTTTTATCTCTTTTGGACTAAGCCTGGGCCCCGTCAAAGTTCCTTGAGAGACTAATGGTAAGTGCAGAGCAAGAAGGGTCATTTCTGACAGCAAAGAGGACCGAGCTCTGCGGTGGGTGATGGTGAGGTGCCTCCAGGCTGCTCTCCAGGACAGGTACCTGTCCTCCTGCAGCCTGAGCAGCCATCTCTGACACCGAGCAGCAATGACAGCCCCAGAGCTGGCAACTGAAGGATAATCCCCACTAAATCTACCTTTGCCTCCCACCCTAGCAATGCAGCAGCAATAAATAAAAGCATAATCACTTTCAGGAGCTATGCTTGCTCACTTCTCACTGTTTAAAGCAGCCAGATTTAGTCTAAGTATAAAATCATTCACGGAAATAATATTCAGCTGTTACTATTAGCCTTTATGTCTTTAACTCTTCCTTCTTTCTGTAGAGAAGTCTTTGTCCTTGAATGCATGATGCATTGAGCTATAAAAATATACATTCATTTCTTGTATTTTAAGGATCCACAAAACCTAAGCTCTGGTATGCCTTAGAGCAGCAACAACATTGACAGCACCCACTCTAATTCTCCCTGAAGAGGACAGGGAAAATCAGCAGAAGAAAGATGTATCTGTGACACAGAGCTGCCTGGGAGGTCTCCTACCAGGAGCCTTCCTGATGCTGCAGCAGGAAGCGAAGCTGCCTAAGTGATGTGATTGAGTTTCCCGTTTTTGGAGCTGGAATGTGTTTCAGAGCCTCGGCAGGGACTGCTGCCATGGGTCCCGTTCGTTCTGCTCGGGACTGGGGGAAGGCAGCGGTGCAGGAGCCTTGGAGCTCACCCTGCCTCAGGGTACACCACGGTGCATCCGTGTGTGTGGAACACACACTCCTTCAGGCTGAGGTATTTCCTGACCTTCGTGGAGAAGAGTGAAAGGAAAAGTCAAATAACAGCTACACTGTGGGGATTCCTCCTTCTGTTTTGGAAAAGAAAGCGCAGGAAGGAGTCAGAGAGCCAGGGAAAATGAGTGAGGTGATTTTTGTGCTATTTTTTTTTTTAATGCCATTCCAGTTTGGTTCCAGTGGGTGTGTGTTTGGACCAGGGCTTGTTTTGAAAAAAGGGGTGCAGAAAATTCCTGTAAAAGGGAAGATCCTGAATCACAGGGAAATTTGTCCAGCACATGTTATGAGGAATGAAGTTTGGAGATCCCCAGTGCAGGGAAATGTGGGGAGGTGATGTATTCTGTTAGGGAAAGGGAGAGTTTTCAAGTTTTTTTTTTTTTTTTTTTTTTTTTTTTTAATTTAAAAAGTATTCCCACATAAATTTTCTGTGGAAAGCAAGGATTTTCACAGAATTTACTCACAAAGAATAGAGCTGCTCTCTACAAAAATTTCTCCAATTTAGATGAAAACATTTCTATCTCATCATCCTAGAGGTGATGACTGTAATGATCAGGTAGCCACTGGAGGGGGAATGTGGATCAGGAGTGCCATCATTACAGACATGGCTGGATATAGCTACAAACTGGGGCATAGCCTGTGTTCAATATCCTGAAATAAACACAGGATAACAAAGACTAGAGTCCTCCCCTCTCCAGCTCACTTGTGCCCAAAAACCACTTAGTGCACGTGCAGTAGCTCAAATGGACCAAAGCCCACCAGAGTAGAACCAGTCACTCGTTATTAACACAGCCCAACAAAACCAAGATGCTCTGCTATACACAATGCTTCTGCTTTTTTCCTTTTTTTCCTACAACACAAATGCTCCTAAGCACAAAGATGGCTTTTACACCCTAATGCACATGGCTCATTTCTTCATTATATTTCCAGTGTCTGCACTTTGATGGAGTTTACCCATCTGCAAGAACTCTGCTCTCCCCCCAGCCCAGCCCACTGTCTGCCAGAGGCTGATGTTCATCCCAGATTCCAGCATGTGTCACACCAGTGACATGAATTATGACAGGTGTTTGGGCATTGCAGACAGAGTTTCAGATTTCCAGCTCATTACTTTGATTGTCACAGTGCTTCTATTTTGCTGGTTTTTTATTAAAAATAAAAATGTTAAGGCACAAAGAGGAAAAGTTTACCCAGAAAGGAGCTATGAATGTCCACCTCTCACTTGTACACAAACACACTTTCCATTTATTTCTTAAAATAACTTTTTCAAGATTTTTTTTTTTTACCTCATGGAAGATTTAAATAAAAACTTATTGAGCCTTGTGGGCAGATGATTCATTTGGTTCACACTGATGGTCTTCTTCAGGCTAATGTCTGAACTTATCTTTAAGAAAACACTGCATTTATTGTCATGAGTTTGCCTTGCATGAAAAGTAAATAGTCCTACAATAGTTAGGATTTGTTTTGGTAATTCATTGTAAATCAATATAAAGAAAAATATTGAACAACAAAAATTATATTTTGCCGCTGTGGTCAATATTGAAGTTTTCAAATATCTGATAATGATTTCATCAGCTCTTCCCTGGAAGGGGAAAAGCTTCTTCCATGTAAGCTGCTCTCCAACACTGGATCCAGCTGCACTATTCAATCGCTCGTTCTAGATCTTGTGTCTTCTTCCCTTGGAAGTTTCAGCCACCATCAGATCACAGTAATTTCAGATAAAGTCTGTACTGTTACTTCTTCAGGGTAGGACTTGAGGCTGGGTATCTATTGCTGTTCTCTATCTGTATATGTGTATCTTTATGATAAAGTGATACCCAAGACTGCAAACTCACAATCCTTTCTTCTTCCCCACCAAGGAACTTATAAAAAGCAATCATCTCCTATAAACAAAAATCTCCCATGTTCCAGACAGAAGAGGAGAAGTGTCCAGCCTGGGTACAACTCCCAGCTCTGCCACATAACTTTTCTGCAAGTAATTGTACTTCTTTACACCCCACTTATGAAATAGAGATATAAAAATGGTCAATCACAAAAATGGTGTCAAGTCTTGCCTCAAAATCTGCCACATCACCAAACTGTGATTTGTTTACCCTCTGAATTTGAGCCTGTAAGATGTGAGAATTTTAGCTATTTTCAATCTTTTTTTCTGAAACCACTTAGTCCAAAAGATCTTAGTCCAAAAGATGGGCAACAGGCTTTTGGCAAAATGGGATTGCATGATGAAATTCTCGAAGTTGGCTCATGGGACATCTTCAGGCTTTAGGTCTGACATGTACCTGACAATGGTGTTAGCTGGGGTTTTGGGTTTAGTGTCATTTTAATATGGAGCAACAGAAAATAGACCTTGATAGGGATGCATAAAAATGCTTGCTGGGATGTTGTACTTCATTTGAGCATAAACCTGTTACCTGTTGGCAAAAGGCTTTAGATGATGCCCACTGCATCTTTGCCAATGGACTTTATTTATAGCAGCGCATTGGGAATTTCTTAAAGCACAGAGGCTCCTCAGATCCGTACTTGTTCTGGCTTTGTCAGAGACACATATTCTGACATCAAATGCATTTTTGCAATCCCCATTGCAGACACTTAATTGCAGGATGATTCAGGGCTCTCTAAGCAGCCAAATTTCCCTATACAGTCAGAGAGGAGCAGTCTCTGCAGGGGTGTTTCAAAGCACAGCTATTGGCTGCCCAGTGCTAGACAGAGTGACTGTCTCCTTACCAAATAATTCAGCCTCTCACAAGAAAATCATGATTCACGCAGAAAAATTGCAGGACTTCTTAAAAACAGAAAGAGTAATTTTGTTTGCTTTTCTTAGAACACTCATGTCAGGGCATCAGGCTGCTCCTCTCCAGCCATGATAGCAACACATTTTCAATGCGATCAAACTGTATGTGGGCTCTTCGTTCCTGACTTTGAGCCTCCTGCAGTAAAAAACCCTGATATATCACAATAAAAAGGTTCAGAAAACAGCTGATGGAGAGGCCTTCTAGCTTTCCTGCAGACTGTTCATCTGGCAGCTTGGCAGCCTGAGGCCACAGCATCAATGGATGAGAACCTCTAGTTGGGAATCCCTCAGATTGCAATGAGCAGGGACCATAGGATTGGTCCTCCTGGGGACATGTTCCCAAATTTGACATGAAACAGGAATTTTTGCATGGATTGGAGGAGAACTTTATTCTTTTCCATTTTCAAAAGGATCCCACAGGCTGGATCCTGCAGGACTCTCTGCAGAGATAAGGTGAGACCCAAGGGCCTGATGCACCCAGAGAACAGGATTGACTTTGGTCTTACCTTATTGCAATCACAGATTTTCAGCTTCAGTGAGCACACCACTGCCTTGCTCTTCCCCAAGGCATAACTGCTCAGTTATGCCAACCACTGCTTGAAGATTAAAGGTTAATTTTCCAATCCTGTCCTTGGAAATTTGATATGATGGCTTCAATATTCTAGTTTACAATGTTGCCTCTTTTATGTCATATTTTATATATTGTCTTCCCTTGATGATATTCAGTTTGGTGATTTGCACTTATGGACTGTATGTCTTGGAATGTACAGGGATTTCAGGCAAACAAAGTGAAAAAAACAAATATTGGTTTTCCAATATTCCAAATATTGGAAATATTTCCAATATTCCAAAACAAGTTGTGGTTCATAAGGACCTATCATTATTTCAGATTACATAACACGAAAAAGAAATTTTTTATGCGACTTCGAGGCTGTGATCATCTAGTCCCTCCCCATTCTATAAGCTCTCTGTCTTCATTTATGGTGAGAGTAGATCTATTACCTGGCTTCTTTAATTACCATAAAAACTCCATACATTATTTTTCATTCTAACAATGCCACTGATTCAACCAAAACCAGTCTGTTTCCTAGGATAGAGTGCAAGAAATACTTTATATAATATCCTCCCTAAGAACACAGCCTGAGGAAAACTTGAAATGAGAAGTGGAGTAGACAGGAAAAATTTGGGGTAACATAGCATTCACGCAGGCAGTGGGAGGAAGTTTTGTACATGGGAAGGCTAAATATAGGCTGAGTCAAGACAATGATTGTAGAAGTGGGAAATGTTCTTTTTCTGATAAGCAGAGAAATGGAGAATAGATTTTGGGATCCAGGTTCAAAAAGGTGAAAACTGAAGAAGCAAAAGAAGTAGCGAGAGACTAGATCAGGGAAAAGACATGAGGCAGAAGGACTGAAAAAAGGTCAGTGTCTGGGGGTTCAGAAAATGAAGCAATCCTAAGATTTTGAAAATTAAGGATGGCTTTGACACTGGAGGGAAAACCACTGAACAGGAGCCAAATGTTCTGTTTCCAGCACTCAGACAGCACACCAACTTCTCTGTTCTTTGAGATATAGGATGATAAGAGAGTGTCTGAACTTGTCTGCATCGGGCAACTCTCTGAACACATTAATGTGATGGATCTGATCTGGTTCATTTTAGATGGAGAGAACTTGGGAAGCTCAAGATCATAAAATTACAGGACTGCAGAATCATTCAGGTCGGAGAAGACAACCAAGATAATTGAGTCCAACCTTTGATCATCACCATCTCAACTGACCAGAACATTAAGTGCCACATCCAGTCATTTTTTGAACACCTCCAGGGATGATGACTCCATCACCTCCCTGGGCAGTCCATTCCAATGCTTAACAACCCTTTCAATAAGAAATTATTCCTGATGTCCAACTTGAACCACCCCTGGCACAGCTTGAGGCCGTCCTCTTGTCCTGTTGCTGATTGTCTGGCAGAAGAGGCCAATCCCTTCCTGGCTACAGCTGCCTTTCAGGCAGTTGTAGAGAGCAAAAAGGTCTTCCCTGAGCCTCCTTTTATTGAGGCTAAACACCCCCAGCTCCCTCAGCTGTTTCTCACAGGACTTATTCTCTAGACCCTTCACCCTTCCAGCTCTGTTGCCTTCTCTGGACATGCTCCAGAGCCTTTCTTGCAGTAAAGGGCCCAGAACTGGGCACAGAACTTGAGGTGTAGCCTCACCAGTGCTGAGTACAGATGGACAATCACTTCCCAGGTCCTGCTGGCCACACTATTTTTGATACAAGCCAAGATGCCATTGGACTTTCTGGCTACCCAGGCACCAGCTGGGTCATGTTCAGCTGCTGTAAACCAGCTCCTGCAGTTCCTTTTCTGGTGGGCCACTTTCCAACCACTCTGCCCCAGACTGTAGCACTGCAGGGGTTGTTGTGATCTAAGTGCAGGACTCGAGACTTGGCCTTACTGAACCTCATACCGCTGACCTTGGCCCATTGATCCAGCCAATCCAGGTCTGATGATGGGATGAACCAGCTGGCATTCACTGGATGCAAGTGACTGGACAGTCCTCATCTTAAACCCAGATCTTCTCTCACCACAGGAGAGAAGACAGTTCTGTCAGTTGCCTTGAAGAGCACTGAGCAGTGGTCTCAGAGGAAAACCCGAGGTTTTCTCAAACACACTTGGTTTTATACACCGAACACAAGGCTCAGCAGACACAGTTGTTGGCAATTTGCTCTAAAACAAAAGAAAAGATGGCTACAAAAAGCTGTGGCATCTGAGGCCCTGCTTCTAAAGTGCAGACATCTTCCCAAGCCTGGCCTTATGGAGAAAAAGGCAATATGAACATTTTACACCCCAGCAGACCCTCTACAGCAAACAGCCCATGATGATTTAAAGACAATTTTGATTCTGATCTGCCTCTAATTCCTTTTGGTCCTTAAGACTAAACGTTTTTTCTAATTGTATATGTGTAATGCTGGTACTGTAGAGCTGCTCTCTTTTGGAGGACTGAACGTCAGCAGCACTCAGGATGTGTGCTGGGCCTGTACCTGATAAAATAGGAAAACATCCTGCTGCCTACTCTGTCAAGGGTTTGTTTCTCTGCAAAAATTCTTTCCCTTAATCTTTGATTTATGACTGTCTGAGAAAATATTCCAATGAGCATTGAAACACTGAATAGGACTCTCCCTTGGTGGGGGATGCTGCCATCCTGATGCTGCAGTTCATCTGTGCCCTTCTCACAGCCTGACTGCTTGATGTCAGGAAACCCTGGATGAAAGAGGGAGTATAGTTCTCAGGACAAGAACAAAACCTGACTCATGAAGTCCTCTTAGTCACATGGTGAAGTTAATTTATATTTTCTTTTTTTCTCACTTAGCTCTTGAGAGTATTCAAATGACCTCTGCCTCTAAACATTGGACATTACCATTTTCATTCTAATATCCCCATGTCAAAGACACAATTGGGCTTTCAAGGGAAATCTGAGAAACAGAAGCAAAAGAGATAACAGAGGCTTCTGAAACGCTGGTGGTGACAGCCCAACTGGCTTCAGTGCATTTGAGTCGTCCCTATTGAGAATTTTTCTCACCTTCACAAAAAGGACCAGTATCTATTACAGCCACATGTGTCGATTCTACAGATGCACCCTGTTGATTAGGTGAACTTTGTGTACCTGATCTGGTGGTGTTCGGAAGCCCAGACACAGACAAGATGTTCTTATTATTCAAGCCTCCCCTACTCAGGTGCTCTGTGTTGCTACTGTAACTCAACTCCAAAAGATTTAGAGCTGAGGACCCTTGTGTGCACCTACCAGCAGCTATAATGTCAGCTTCTCTGTGGAGGCAGTGGGGCTGCCTGCACAGGCAAGCTGCATGTGCTGGCTGGGTCCACTTTAAAACAAAATCACAGCAGGGATGGAGAATACGGTAAATGTTTTGAAGGATGTTGAGGTTTTGAAAGGCTGAGGCTAATTGTGCTTTCTAGCTGAAGGTACAGCTGCTGCTGCTGCAAAACAGTGAAGCAGGATAAATTCAGTTATCAGGCTTTCATACTACTTGAATCATATTACTTCAGTATATTTGGAAACAATCTGAAGAAATGGGCTGACACTGAGATGACAATGTTCATTGATGGGATAATCTTAAGAAAGAAAATTTGACCAGTGAGGCACAGAGGAATCTCACAGTCTGGAGTGACTGTGTGACAAAGTGATAAGTTGAACTCTGTAACCCTGACAGGTAAAAAGACATGCACAGGAGGCTGGGCTGTGTAAGTGAATAACTGTGGAAGTCCCTAATGCAGTGCAGCCAGCAGATTAAAAAATGTGAGGCTTATTAGACCACCCCTATAACACTGAGTCCAGTTTTGGGCTCCCAGTGCAGGAAAGACTTGGTAACTGTGAGTCCAGGAGGGCCACCTGGATGGTGGCAGCTGAAGTGCTTGTCCTTCAAAGAGAGGCTGGAAATCAGGGTCTGTCTAGCCTGGGGAAGATATGGCATTGGAAGTCTTCCAGTATATTCTGGCTTTGAGCAGGCTGTTGGGTTCGATGACCTCCAAAATTCCAGCTTGAGCTATCCTGCTATTCTATAATCCTTAGGAAAGTTAGCTGCAGTTATTAGTTTTATTTAAACATTAGCTTCATACATGGGAGCAATCACAATAAGTAACCAGAATGTTAGAAGTTAATAGGAAGGGAGCAGAGAAAAATCAGCAATTTTCAACATAAATAAAAGGTGTGCCTGGATCATGAACATCATGTGCAAACCTGCCACTGAACAAAAAGGATAGAACTAGAAAATGTGGGTGGAAAGGAAAGAAGGGTAATTACAAGTTTGAAAATGAGAGTAATTCATCTAGAACTATTCTTTCTGGAAAAAAGGATAACAGGGGATTTATCGCAAATAAAGTCATGATTATCATGAGAACATGAAAGAAACCAGGTGGCAAGCTCAAAACAGTCAAAGTGAAGCATATCTGTGCTGTAGATAGGATGTCTCAAGAACACAGCTGGCTTGTTACTGGGTAGGAGAAAAGGCTGGATTCTATGGACATGATGTCAAGATTGCTGTGCAAGTTTTTCAGAAAATGAAGAAAAATGGACAAAGAAAATGAAGAAAATCTAAATAATTAATTAAGCAATAGTGCTATTCAAATGAATCAAGACAACACAGATATTTGCCAGTTTACAGATTTATTAAAGAATAGCTTCCCCATCACTTACTGTCAGTCAGTACAGCTTCCTGGAAACAACAGGTTAAAAATCTGCTATATGGAAATCAGCTCCTTTGCTACGGAGCTCAGGACTAATGTATTAGTGTATGTAGCGTACACCTATTTATATGTTTACAGGGATGTACCTTCTAAAAGGTGTTTTTCATTTACCTGGTATTTGCCTGGCTGTGCATGTACGGGGCAGGCAGGGCAGGTGGCAAGCGGGGTGTTGTCTGTGGCCACGTTTGCAGGCAGGGGGCTGCAGCCCCTCCTGCAGCCCTTGGGGCAGGCTCCATCGCTGCTCCCTTATCAGAGGAGCTCTGTGCCATGGCTGCCTGGCAGACCTCACATGCCATGGCTGGAAAAGCCAGTGGTGCACGTGGAGATGGCTGCATCACACACCTCTGCCCACAGCATGAGGAAAGATATTCCCAGTCCCAGCAAATGTAAGCCTAAATCCTTGGATTGCTACTGTTTTCCTCCACTTGATTCACTTGCTTGGGGTTTTATTCTTCTGTCCCCTCCAAATGAATTTTCAATTCCAGTGGAAATTCTGCATTTTTTTTTCCCTGAAGTTTTCCACTTTATGTAATTTAAAAAAATCTTCTGGCAAATTTTGTCTCTGCATTTTGGAGTAAGCAGATTCAGACCCAAAACTGAAATTCAAGTAATATATTTTTTCACCCCTTGAAATTCTGATCACTTTTTTCATGTAGTTCACCCAGTGTATAGTTCACATAATGATTGCATTTTGATAAAAGTCTTATTAAAATCTCTGATGGTAACAGACATAAGAGCACTCATAAAAGAAATAAAACTGATCCACATTTTTTTGTGAAAACCTTTGGTTTCTGATCTAGTTCATTGCTCTTGTATACAATACTCCCAGTTTCATCCAGGACTAGATTTAGATGGGTTTATAGAATGAGAGTATTTTATTACTTACACATTCCCATTTCTACAGACTGGACTGAATTCAGACACCTTTGCTACTATACCCAAAACAAATTTAAAAAAAACCAAAAAGCAAACAAGTAGATTCTACTTCTTAACTCAGCACTGGGAAACATACATTAAAGAAAAAAGATGCTATTATAACTAGACCTTTTAATTTTATTCCACATCTTAAAGTTTCTTTTCCAGCTTTGAACAGGTTCAGTCCCAGACAGAGCTGATCTTCTCATTATTGATGGAAACTTTGAAGCTTTATCCCCTGACAGAGAGCTGAAGGTAGAGAGTCAGTAAAATTTTCCACATAGCGCAGGAATATGGGGAGAGAAGGATTCAGAAAGGAGATGCAGGGCCTTTCTTATGAACTTGAAATCCTGGCAAGCAGTTCCTTGAAGTTGTAACTGAAAATCAATCTGATATATAATTAAATTCCAGTCATCACATATGCACCAGGCAGTCTCTGCAGCTCTTAGGCAGGGCAGCGGAGGAGCATCGATCCGGGAGCGCGGCTGCCCCATCAGCAGCACTCAGCGGCTCCGCGGGGCTGCCCCAGACGGCAGGACAAACAGCCGACTCCAGCAGAGGTGTCCAATAGTCCCTAATCATTTAAGTGCACTGCACAGCGAGCCCGGGCTAGTCCCACAGTCGCCGTGCTGCCATCAGTCTTTCCAATAAATGAGCTTTGAGCAGGCTCCAGAGAGAAAAGGAGAGTAGGCTGATCAATTCTTTCCAATATTAGGTTTTCATTTTAACTTCTGCCCCTCAATGGCTGCTTGGATTGGGTGCTCTGTAATTATATTCATCAAGGTCTGTCAACATAAATTGGCAGCCTTGGTTTAAGGGCATAGCTCTAGTTTGTTTACTAAGTCAGAAGGAGAGACAACTAGCATTGATTATTTCTTTTAAGAAGAGGAACTAGAATGGCTTTTTGTCAAATTATTTAGTGTTTCTAAAGCCAAGCTATGCAATTTATACATGGCTCTTGCTGATCTCCCTTTATTCCTGACAAAGAGAAAAATTATCTTGCCTGCTGCTCTAGACACTTTTGATATTAGCATTAATATTAACTGACTTGTATTCCTCTTCAGTGCTACGTTATTAATTTACCTGCGTATTTACAATGCGCTCATCACTGTATGCTCTGAACTCTGCCAAAGTGTGCACGCTCACACACTACCAGCACAGAAACCCTTCCTAACATAGGAGTAAAATAACATCAGTAAATATCACCCTTATACAGAATAGGAACAAACTATTTAAATGGAAAGCTAACCATGTCTGGTAAAACTAATGAGATTCTTCAAAAATGTCAATGAATAGCTGGGCAGGCTAAATAACTGATTGACATTGTTTACTCGACTTTCCAAAAGAGCCAGTGATAACTCCCTTAAAAAGCCCCTAAGAAGGTAGGCATGAGGCAGGGGGGAAGCAATAGCCCAAATCAAACAGCAGTAAGAGCTGGGCTGAGAGCAAACCTGTGGCTCCTGGCTGGCAGATAGGGGTTGCAGGCACTTGCCTGTTAGGACACCTCCCAGTCCTAATTACAGGGCTGGTTTTCATGCTTATAATTTTAACTGTTCCTGCAGAAATTTTCCATGCTGGTGCCTGCCCCAAGCTGGCTTGTTGTGTCTAAAAGAATTGTCCCTTCAAACCCAATCCAGCTCTCTTAGCAAGAGAGTTGTAGACAAAAATGTATTTCTTTGCTTCTTGAAAGAACAAGCAAACAAACTCCAGTAACTCTTTGTCTGAGACTCCAGTGCCCCCGTGCTGTGTCTGGATTGTGCGGGAGGAGCAGCAGTGCTGCAGTGGAACCTGGTTCTCCCAGACCTCTGCATCCCCCTCATGCCTGCACCCTGCCTCTCTGCTCCCTGCTTAGGCTGTCCCACCATCCACATCCCGGCAGCGCTGCCTGCAGTGGGGAAGCCTCTGCAAGCAGAACCTGATTCAGTGCAGTGTGGTTGCTACTGAGACAGCTGTGATTCAGTGGAGGGACAAACTTGTCCTGGTGCTGAGCATGACTCTGAAAGCAGGACAGGCCATGGGGTCCAGGCAGGCAGCCGAGTGTGGTGAGAAGAAAAGACTTTGTATGTGCTCCTGGAGACAATGAAAGGATTCAGGAAAGGACAGCAATGACATACAGAAATTATTTTATTTGGGTGTTCTTCTGCTGTGGGTAGAGCTGCTAAAATGTGTCCTTGGCCAGAAAGGACTGGCCAGCTGGACTTTTGCAGGACATTGCTCTCATGTGAGTTGTTGTGTTAATCCTCTGCCTTAGGAGGAGAAGCATGAGCTTCCCTCAGCTCCTGCATTTTTGCTGTTCCTGTAATCATTTTCTTTCCCCTGCTTTCTTCTCCTGAGTTTCCCTGCTTAGAGATAGCTCTGTGGGTTTTTTTAGAGATGAGTTAAACCCTGCCTTTAAAGGGGCCGGTTAGGGACAGGCTAAGCTGAGTAGGTAAGAGGGAAAATGTCAGAAAAACAGAGATGGGGAAAGGAGGCCCATTTGGGAGATGCTGTGACTGCAAATCAGGCAGACTGATGCTGTGATGGGGTCCTGAGAAGCAGGGCTGTGGTCAGCAGATGCTCAAGGAGGCAGCAGGAGAAAAGACAGCCCAGAGCAGAAAGGGTCAAGCCTTGGCTCAAGCTGGCTATGGCACATTTCCCTCAAGAAACCAGAGATTGCTCAGATTCATCATTTGTCTGACATCCTCATTCAAAGCGCTGCACAGGAGTGACTTTCCTCTGCTCTGTTAGGGCTAATGTCTTGCTGCTGATGCTTTGATTTCTCAGGATGCTGGACTCCACATATCACACGCAGCATCACTGGGGACTGCACCAGTGTCACGAGGATGCAGCCCAACTGCTCTATTTATTGCTTTTTCCAGAACGTCCCTTCTGAAAAAATCAATGTTAAGAAAACAGTGTAAAAATGTTACCTGCAGTACTAAATTAAATGTTTATGATGCATAATTACGTTTTTTGCAATGTTTTTTTGGGACATTGAATGGTTCACTGGTTTGTGCTGAAGTTAAGGAACAGTTTCTGCAAGAAAAATGCTAAAAGGAAAGCTGGCACTATTTCCTTTTGCTAGTTAAATGTGAGCTTGGAGCACTGCATTTGCCTATACTTTCCTACTTAAATGAAAATAATGAGCATGCACAGAAAGTTTTGATTTGGATTGAACAAAATTATCTTCTAGTGAGGGATGACCCTATTTTCCAGCTGATATGCTAAGGCTCAGAGTCCAGCAGAGACCACCTGCTGAATTCGGAGCACCTACCTCAGACGCCAGGAGCCTAATCTTTTAGTGTTTGACATCAGAGTGTATTCCATTTGTGCAAAACACAGTTTACATTGACTTTGTTAATGACTGAGAGCTTGGAAACTTCAGCAAATCAGATCCTAAATGGCATCAGGCAGCCTGGAAGAGGGACAACCCCAATTTCCTCTTCAGTGTGTGCGATAGCTCTGAGAGCCTCTGGCTTTCTCTGATCACTGTCCCTGTATTGGGGCATCAGTCCTTAAAAAAAATCATAGTCATATTTCTAAACAAAACCCAAGGATCCTGAGGGCTGAATCCCATGTAGTGCATTTTGCTGCAGTGAGGATTCCCCAAGGACAGCTGAAATGCCATTTCTTTTCCTTCTCATTAAGACAATGAATAGCACTCAGGGTTTTGTAGGCTGCCTGAAAGGAAATGTGCGGAGAACTAGGATTTTTATCTTGACCCGTCCCAGAAAATTCATGTCCTCAGTTGCAAATTAGAAATGAACCCAGGCCCTATGGAAATATCGGACAAAAAGGGCTGTAAAATTGCTTTCCTTTAAAAGGAATAGAAGACTGTAGCAAACCCTCTTGAGCATCCTGTACAGCTTTCTTATGCGCTCACTAGAAAGAGGTCTTTCCCTTGTTATATTCTCAAATGAGATTTTGTGTAACTTCTTTGAGTTGGTTGTGACTGCTGTTTACCATGCTTGGATAGGACTCGTGCAGGGGGATTATGACTTTTTGACCTCCAATACAAACATAGAATCATAGAATGATTTGGGTTGGATGGGACCTTTAAAGGTTATTTAGTCTAGTCCCTAAACATTTTGAGTAGAGTCTTTTGGATTAAGTGATACCCATGGATAGGATTAGACTGGAAACTCCCCACTAGAAAGAACCAACTCTTGGTCCTGTGCTTGCTGTGCCCTATTTCAGTACAGGGCCCACTCTTCCATGTTTCTGGTCATGTCCATTGCCCTGTGGTTCTTCCATTCTGCAGTCCAGGATAACACTGCACCAGCAGCCCCTTAGAGTGCACTTCACTGGCACTGGTCTCTGGCCAGGTATCTTTTCTCTCTTTTGA
>VYZR01049347.1:32035-57994 GCA_013400675.1 Oxylabes madagascariensis | reverse complement strand
GGGGGATGCGGTGGGTGGGAAGTGCGGCACGGCGGCAGCAGGAGCAGCGCTCAGGGGCCTCTGGCTGCCCATCAGCTGTGTTTTGGGGCTGGCACCCGAGGCGGTGGAGAGCCTTGACGACAGCCTTTGTGCTCGGCGGCGGCGGGGTGAGGCGAGAAAAGCCTCCCCCAAAGCCTCCTCACACAGCCCGGGGGCTCGGGGCGGCTGGCACGGCACCGGCACCGGCACGGAGCGAGACATGGCCTCGCCTGCCATCAGAAAGGCCTGAGATCTGCCTTCGGCATCACCTCTCCAAACCGCGTCTTTTGTCCCCCGCCCGGTGAAGCTCCCCCTGCGAGTCACTGAACAAAGGTTTCCTGGGCTGTGCATCTCATTTGCTTTGCCGCTGGTAAACAATCCTGTCAGCTGGCAGGGCCGTGGCAGCCCCTCCTCCTCAAGACGTGTACGGAGTCGCTTTTTCTGATGACATTTGATGAGAGTTTGGAATATATGCTAGAATGTTTTTCGTTCTTTCAAACGCTAAAATTTGAATGCTGCTATGTACCTTATTTGAGCTTCCCCCGTACCTTTTCCTGCAGCATTTTGACAGCTAAAGCAGTGCGATAGGGCATGCATTTCGTAATTCTTTTTGTGTGAATACATTTCAATCAACCTGGAAGCTCCTCCTACTGCTAGGTAATTCCTGAGTAGTTACTACAAATATACTGTGTATTTCTGGGGCCATGCTGTGATTCAGCCTGAGACCCCTTAATGCTTTTCTCTTGTAACCCAATGCTGGCAACTCCAGTGAGAGTATTAAGACCCAAATCCAGTCTCGAGTCAGGTCAGTTAGTCCTTCTGTTCACTTCTGCAGCCAGCTTTTAGTTGTAATCTCCTACTTTTGTTCTTGTTCTGCCACTTCTATTGTAGCGTAAAGATTAAAATACTTAAAAACTGCCTTGCTTTGGCTTATTCCAGGCAAGTTAGCATGTTTCTAAGTGCTAATCAGGGGGGATTTTTTAGCTTGGCCCATTGCAAAGGACAAGACAAGTCTGACTTTGTCGGGATTTTTTTTTTGGGTTAGTGGTGATATTTTTATTGGAATTTTTTAATATTATTACCTTTTTTTCCCCTTTCTGGATGCATGTTGAATTGTGGCAGGTGAGTTTTCAGTGGGAAGTGAACAATGGATAAGTAGGCCTTTTTTCTGTAAACAGTAAGTTTTTCCTGTTTGACCAATCTCGACTAACTTGAGAATCACACTTCAAAGAAGAAGAATTCAATCAACAGTGGTGGCACCTTCCACCCTCTGGAAGAATCTGATTTTCTTTGCTGCCCTTGAACTTTTAGTGCTATTGATTCACTCTGTGTTGGGTGATTGATCACCTGGATCTGACAAGAGGCTTTTGCCCCCAGGCTTGGAGGCTTGCACTGTGCACTCCCACCCAGCTTGCAGAAGGTCTGTCTTTCCCCAGAAATGGTCAGGATGCATCTCAAAAGAGTTCATGAAGTTTCTTTCATGCAAAGATCAGGTGATTTGTAAGAATATTTTCAGGGTGCAGATATGCATCTGAGAATGGTGGTTGCAAATTAAGACTTTTGCGGATGTAATTAGTCTGTTTCACTCTTTTCTTTGAGCTGTAGCTGGGAAAATGGCAGTTGCCTGTGCCTTCTGTGCAAGCTGAGGACGCTGATGTTTTTCATCTGTTTACCTCTTGTTTCAGTGTAGAACCCTGCCCTTTTCCTTGGGCTCAGTGTCTGCTGACAGGAGTGAATGTCTGGACAAGGCTGTCTTCCCATTTGTGCACTGCAGCAGTGTGAACTTCCCTTAGGTTTTTGTTCTTCTTTGGCTGCTTAACTCAAGTTGGAGATGAATGGCTTAGTTCGTTAAGGGTGTTTAAATGACTGGCAAATGCCAAATTGTATGCAGAATAAATAACAGATGAAATTACTTAATTACAATGGTGTGTCTAATGGCAATTGCTAGAAAGTAAATACATGCTCTCAGTTCCACAGTGATGCTGCTGTCTTTGAGACTGTTGCTTCTGGTAACACTAGAAGATAAAGATCCTCATGGTGACGTTCATAACTTGAAAATCAGAGTGATTCTAAGCCAAAATAATATTGGAGTGATGATGCAAAAAGCCACGCTGAGATTCTAAAACTATTGCTTTTTAAATTTATTGAATGTACTTTCAGTCATAAATACATTTATTTATAGTCTAAATATCCTTTGGTTTTGCTTTGGACTTCTTGGCTGTGTTCATCTATCCACTATGCAGACTGAAGAAAGACCTTTAGCAACCTGTGAATTCTTCTGTAATGCAGAAGAATGGGAAGCAGGTGGATAGAGGCAGGGAGGGGAGCACAGGGAGGCAGAGAAGATCCTGAGCAGCGCAGTAAGCTGTGGTGTCAGCAGGTCAGCTGTGCCATCAGATGGTCCCAACATGTGCATGCCTCCAGAGCAGTTGCGGGAAGCATCACAGAATATGCGGGAAGTAAATTGTCACAGAATGCAGTCAGGGACAGGGCAGAGATCAAACCTTGCTTTCCTCCTGACTAGCCTGAAGTCATGCAGAGTAGATGTTCAGCAGTGTAGATGTTCAGCTCAGACCCTTCAATTCTGTGCTCAACACTGGGCCTGTATTGTCCATCTCTCCAGGGAAAGGGGTTCCTGAGTCACCTGCCTTTGGAGGGCCACATGCCTTGGGAGTCACTGGCGCTGCTGAGCATCGTCACCAGCCAGTTCCGAATTAACTGGTGGGAATAGGGCAGAGGAAGGATTGGTTCTCCTGGGTAAATAACTGCCAGCCCATGGCAGCACAAGAAAATGATACAATGACATGTTTGTTGAGTGCCACTTAATAGAAGCAAAACTGAGAGCAGCAAGATTTACGCAGCAGCTGTTTGCTTGGCAGCCAGATCCTGTCTGCATACAGGGTTGAACTTGGGACCAGAGTTCTGAAAAAAAGCTTGTTAAGAAAAGCAAGAGCAGCTAAATGCTTTTGTCATCCACTGGTTTCCTCTCAATCAGCTGCAGCAGTGGAAGACAGAGTCCATGTAAAGGGGCAGAGGCAGCTGCTTTGTACCAGTGTCAGCAGCTTTTTGGGTGCAAGGCAGGAACAAGGTGGACCATGGACTTGGGCCAAATCCTTCAGGCTGGCTTGCAGGCTTACATCAGTCAGACAATAGTAATTTTACTTTTGGAGAGTGCAGAGTTGCTAAATACCTGCCAGGAGCTTCAGTGTATGACTCTGTTCTTCTCGCCCTCCTTGTAAAACAACTGAAAGTACTGCCTGGTGCCTTTGGGAAAAGAGGAAGGGGAAGCTTTCCATGCTGCTATTCCATATGAGACCCTAATTTTTTTGGCTTTACTCTGTAAACAATAGGACTGAACAAATCCAGCAGGATCATTCCCATATCTCCCCCATAAATGCTTTACCTTAAATCAAGTGTCTAGCTGATGTGTGTTTCCTCTTTGGTTACCTTAAGGCTGTTAATAAGATCGGTTGTTGGTTACAGGGTGGCATCTTCATTATGGATTAGGTGTCCTGCATATCTTCTGTCATTGTATCATCAGGCAGTTGCAAAAGCCATTCATTACAGACAGTTTGGACCACTCCCCTCTAAAACTTGCCAGGATAGTTTGGCAGCAGGCAGGACGGTGGGCCAGGAAACTGTCCAGGTACACTGAGTGGGCACTTCTGTCTTGGAGAATCTGTCCCTGCCTGCCTTACGTGAGTTTACATCCTTCACTCTTCCCTAGTCCCAGCTTGCACAAGACCTGTGTTGCCAAGTACATCAGGGGTCAACTCAGACCCCTCAACAGTCCCCTGCATTTGGGGACATGCAGTGACCCCTTGTACAAGCTATCCTTGCAATTCCACTGCTCGGTTTGTTCATATGATGACAGTTCCCAGCTGCGGTGGCCAGTGAATGGGAAATGTTTCAGCCTTTTCACAGAATTTAACTTTTTATGCTGTACTTGACTTAAATAATTGAGGCTTATCTTGATAGTTGTTGGACCA
The DNA here is from genome assembly GCA_013400675.1 of Oxylabes madagascariensis. Lineage (NCBI taxonomy): Eukaryota > Metazoa > Chordata > Aves > Passeriformes > Timaliidae > Oxylabes > Oxylabes madagascariensis. Next base: position 53,987 of record VYZR01049347.1, on the reverse strand, counting down.
GGCAGTAGCTAAAGGTTTGATTTGTAAGTTTGCATTTTAGAAGTCACGTGCAAGGTTCAAAAATTCATCCTAAGCACAAGAACATAACTAGAGATCAGGAGACCAGCACAGGGAAGCAATGCTGGCTAAGTGGGCTCTCCCTAGGACAAGTGTGGAAGGATTTCATCTGACTTCAGAGTCTGCAGTGTTGATATTTATAGTACTGCAGGGTAGACCATTGCAATTCATGGGGAGAAATACATGCTTTTTGGTACAGTTCATCTCATGTTGTGATCTGGGTGTTTAAGACAGGTCTGATACAAACCACGATTTTTTTTTTCCATTAACTACCAAGGTCTATATGGCAAGCTCTGAAGTAAGTCTGAAGAGATAAGTGTCACCTTGATGTTGCCTTTTTAGCAGTTTTTGTTGGGAATTGCAGTAAATGAGAATTTCAAGAAAAATCGGAGACCAGCGAGGTAGTTCACCAGATACTCCTCCAACACATGGAGACAAATTTCCCAAAATATACAAGCGTGCTACTTGGGTAATTTGTGGGGCTGATATGGGCGTTTGACATGGGAATATGCTGCTAAGGCTGGAATTAAAAAAAAAGTTTGTCTGCAGTTTGAGAGCTGTGCTACAAACAGCTGTAAGAAAAGGACACGGTCTCAATGGTTCATTTGCTTGTCCACTGCACAAGTCTCCCTGGCCGTTTGATATTCTCCCCCACCAGGATTGGTTATGTTAATTTTCACCTGTCAGGAGAGTCTGGTGTATCTCTGCATATTTGTGTGGTGTTTAGCTGAGATTTTATGTTGGGGTGCTACAAGTTCTATAGCAGCTGTTCAGGCCTTCTCCTCTCCTGTCAGCATCCAGAGGTTGGTGAGGCCCTGGCACAGGTTGCCTAGAGAAGCTGTGGATGCCTCATCCTTGGAAATGTTCGAGGCTGGTTTGGATGGGACTATGGGCAACCGGGCATAGTGGGAGGTGTCCCTTCTTCTCATGGCAGGTTGGAACAAGGTGGTCTTTCAGTCCCTTCCAACCCAAACCATTCTGTGATTCTGTGATTTTCCCAGGGTGTTGGTCTGGTGGTTTGTGCAGGTTCTGCCTCTCTTGGCAGTGCGGTAGCTTGTTGATTAGTGTGAGCCTGTTGGTTGCTAAAGAAGACACCGAGCAAAATTCACGGCAGGAAGATTAGACCATGGATACCCATTTTAGTTTAACTGTGGCAAATTATGATGCAAATTTCCACTTAGATGAATGCCCAGTGCTCCCTAGCAGATGAAAATTCACCTTGCTTACACAGTTTCATTAAAGCCTTCACCCAAGACCTGCTTGCAGCTGTAGAGCAGGAGCCTGCTGAGCCAATTTAGGTAGATTTTGACTAGAACATGGCTCTGGTTTACAGGCAGCAGCTTGATGCGACATGGCTTCCTAAAGCCATGCCTGTCATCACCTCCTGCTAACATCCTTTCCACTGATTGACCATCTTTGTAACAGAATGTTCTTCCTGGTTTGCTTAGGGTGAAGAAACTGAAGGAAACATTTGCTTTTATACAACTATTGGACAAAAACATGAGTAACCTTCGCACCTGGTTGGCCCGGATTGAGTCTGAGCTTTCCAAGCCTGTTGTTTATGACATCTGTGATGACCAAGAGATCCAGAAGAGACTGGCAGAACAGCAGGTGGGAAATAGCAGCAGCCAGAGTAAATGAGCTAAAATGCTGCTGATTGGTCCTGGTATAAAATCACCTGTTTCTTTTCTTTAGCGAGCCCTTCTGACTGTTTGCTTTGTGTGGCATGTTCCTGCCAAGATGCGTTTCATGGAAAATTTTTATTTGCTTGCAGTAATTTCGGTATTGTGTTGAATTACCCCCACTTCTCCCTGCCCCCCTTCACCCAAGGAAAACATGCAGAATACAAACAAAAGCAAATTTGCTCAGTTCAGTACAGCAGACTTCCTGAGGACTAGGCAGGGCACAGACAGTGGGCAGAGTACATGAGGATGACTTGGACTGACAAGGCGTGAATGCTGCTCTCTGCAAAGTGACAGATCCAAGTGCTGGGATTTGATGCATTGCCCTCACAGGCTCCAGTACTTGTCCCTTCCTTGCAGACAACAGGGCAGGATGCTTGAGCTTTGGAAGGTGGATTTGTGCAGACACACCTTGGCTGAAGTTTGATCCAGAGGCTCTGAAGATCCCTCAGGGCTGGGGGAGCTGGGGCGTGAATCCTGCTGAGACAAGTGTGAACCAACCTCGCCCTCTTGGGTGTTGGTGGGCATTTATTCAAGGCAGTGGCTTACCCAGGGGGATCTTAGGAGAGGAGCTGGACAGTCCTGGACTAAATTTCTCTAGCCAACGGCCAGGCAAGGAAAAGGAACTTCTCCAAAGCACAGGCTTGCTGGTGGAGTCATTCTTTGCTCAGGGCTATGCTGTAACTCTGACCAGGTTCTAACTGCTTGGCTGTCATCTGGCCTTTTTGTTAAACAGCAACACTTACCCAAAAACTACAGATCAGGAATAACTCTGTCAAGTTTGGAAGCTTGGAAACTTTATGGCATCTGCCTTTAGGAACACTTATTGGTATCCTTCCCATTCTTTCCCTATATTCTCTCTGGCTTCTGCTTTCATGTCTAAGGATCCCTGAGTGACCCAGACCTGGGGACTCTGTTCTCTGCTGTTTGGTGTGCCTGTCCTTGTACTCATGTCCCAAATGTCACAAGAAGGGCCATCTCCTCTGTGACAGGATTGGAGGTGGCTCCTACTAACTGCACTGCAGGAGCTTATGAAATACCAGCACCTCTGTTGGTTTCATCTGCATTGTGAATGGTCATGTAAACCACAAATTAATATCTTCTTCTCATTCAAACCTTTTACATTTTCAAAGGCCGTGATAGATTGCAAGGCAGAGCAGAGCATGGGGCACAAAGGAATTGTGTCCAAACTTACTTATTTTTATTATGAGCATTCAAGCTTCCGCTGGCTATAAGAGCCATCATCTGCTGCTCAGAGCTACTTACTGCTTCATTTTTTTGGATGCTGTTTTAAATACAGACCTCTAGGCACCTCTAGACTCCTTCTACAGTAGCTTTTTAGCAGGCTGAATATGAGAAGACTGTGCTAACTAAAAAGACCACAGTAAAAAATGCTGCTTTTGCTCTGCGTTAGTGAAACATATATCTGAATGTGACAAGTAAAAAGTTCTTTCCGGGTTTTATATGAACAATTATTTCAGCAAGAGCAGAACAATGGTGAGAAATATGCCCTACAGGCTTCTTTTATTTGACATCCATGACTGGATGTCAAATAAATGTCAATACCTGTGCAGTCTTGAATACTGAAATTTAAAAGCCTTGTGTGTCCACAGAGGTGTTCAATGGCATCTTTTGTTCAATTAAAGGATGACGATTACAACATGAATAATACTAATTTTAAGATTGCAGAGATGTTTCACTAATGCAAAAATCCAGCAGTGTGTAGTCTGTTAAAGCTGTCTGGGCAATGCTATGCAGAGCTGAAGTAATGGTACCTTTTGGGGCTTCATTTATGTTCCTCACCCTTTCCCTTAGTTTGTTGTGTTTGTCTCACTTAATGCAGTCAGGTCATTTGGAAAACAGCAAGGATTCTGTCCAGGCTATTCCATGAACCCAGGCATGGCCTGAAGTAATGAGATTGTGCCAGCAACATTACCGTAGTGCAAGTTAGAATTAATTTGTAATCTGTGGTCAGAATTCTCATTTTCACTAATACACCTGTAAATCCCGTGGAATTTAATCAATTCAGAAGAGACTCTCCAGGTACCAGTAGTGAGGCAGAGCCTGCTCCCAGCTGTGGAGCCTGTGTTGAAAAGACACTGATGCATCTTGCTCAGTAAATAGCTGTGAATCCTTAGTAACCTGTAAAAAATTCTGTTGGGTCTCCTTCTGGCAGTCTCATCCCTGTAAAGAATTTCGCTTCTGCATTCCGTAAAGCTGTTCATTACTGCAAATCCCACAAGCCATATTTTAAGCATTTATGGCTCAGCTCTTGATTCAGGTACCCATGTAACCACTGAGGAGTGCCGCTTCGTGATTCTCAACTCCTTGCAGCTTGTTGATTTCTGTGAAAAAGCTTCCTTCAACTCATTTTGTATTTACTACAAGCTGTGTCTATTTCGGAGGGGTTTATTTGTATTATTTTGTTTGGGGTTTTTTCAAGTCTAGAGCAAAACCAATTCTGCTTCATCTGTTGACTGAAATCAGTAAATACCATTTAATGAGAACTCCAGTTCACTTTTGTCAGGAAAATACTCATTTGTGTTTGTTGCTCTAGTGTTATTCAAGCAAAAGTCTTTTCATCTTTCATTAGAAAAGCCAGAAATGGGTTGAAAAAAAGGAATTTTAGTGGCTATTGTCATTTTATTAATATTTAAAATTGGTAGCATTGTGCAGACCTACCTTTTCAATAAGAAATATTTAGATAAGGCTTTTTTTTCTGTCTTTCAATTACACTGACTTTAGGAGTAGTGATGGCTACAGGTTGAAAGGCTGGACTATCATGGAGGTGCAGGCTCTGAAAAAGAAAGCTGTACTGTAGATTAGACAAAAGGTCTTTGCCAGACCCTATAAAACAGTCTGTCAAAACAGGAGCCCTGCAAGTGGTAGTTTAGTACGCTAAAATGCACATACTGCACTGAGAAGGAGTTCTCTGACGAGCCTTTCAGTGTAGTAACCTGATAGGAGACAGTCATCTTATGCTGTCAAAATTAATAAGAATTTATTTATGGTATAGATAAGGTTTGGATTTTGAGTATACATTAAAATTATCCAGACTGTAATGAGAAGATTGAGTTTAGACTGAGACACCAAAGGTGCACAACCTTTTTTTTACATGGTGCTCTCTCATGACCTGTGTCATCTGCACAGCTCATCCTGCAGGTCTTTTTTAAAGCTCAATCAGCTTTTTCTGACACAGGAGTTTCTCTTTCCCCATCCCCTGCAGCATTTTGAAAGGGCATGGATGAGATGTAGCCATGCATGTTTCCTTCCACTGACACTGTTCCTTTGCTGATGGCAGGACCTGCAGAGAGACATAGAGCAGCACACGGCGGGCGTGGAGTCCGTGTTCAACATCTGTGAAGTCCTGCTGCACGACTCAGATGCGTGTGCTAATGAGACAGAGTGTGACTCCATCCAGCAAACCACCAGGAGCTTGGACAGACGGTGGAGAAACATCTGTGCCATGTCCATGGAAAGGCGAATGAAGTATGTCTCTCGTTCTTACCCTACAGAAGCCTGCGGCAGCATTTTGAGGAAACGCTGTAGCTTTTGCCACAAGCTGAATTTTGAGGAGGAAAAAAAGAATCCAGAGTTGATAGTTAGCTTGTGATAAAACCTTTCTGTTTTCGCTCTCTCAGAATCGAGGAAACCTGGCGTCTGTGGCAGAGGTTTTTGGATGACTATTCTCGCTTTGAAGACTGGCTAAAAGCATCTGAAAATATAGCAGCTAGGCCCAATTCTTCAGAGGTCTTGTACACACATGCAAAAGAGGAGCTGAAGAAATTTGAGGTGAACTTTTTAACTGCCTTTTTTATGCTGGGCATCAGGCTGCTGAGTACTTACTGTCTGTGCAAAATGCCTGAGCCTCTGGAAAACGCTGGTTTGGCATTGGTAGTATAGAGAGCATAAATAATTTGGTGAGTGTGCAGATGTCTGTTTGTCTCCAGATTTTTTTTTAATGTGGAGAATACAATGCTCTGAACAGACACTTATAAGTTTAAAGCCTTGCTTTTTATAGGCAAGAGCCTTTTGTAGTTTGATATTTATTCTTTCCTTTCCTAATGAGCTAAGTTTGAGCAGATGGTTTAAAATGTGGGTCTTAAAATCTGGATTTAGTTTTGTAGTTGGAAGGTCTGTTTTTAAGGGGGAGGGCACCATCTCTCTTGATGGATAATATCCACATCCTGACTGTTACCAGGGAATGAGCTCCTCCTCTGCCTTGCAGGCGTTCCAGCGGCAGATCCACGAGCGCCTGACGCAGCTGGAGCTGATCAATAAGCAGTACCGGCGCCTGGCCCGCGAGAACCGCACCGACTCGGCCAGCAAGCTCAAACAGATGGTGCACGAGGGCAACCAGCGCTGGGACAACCTCCAGAAACGAGTGGCTTCCATTCTCAGGAGGCTCAAGGTTAGTGGCACAGTGGGGTGAGGGAGTGAGGAGCGCTCGCAGGGTTCTGCAGGAATTGCCCATGAGCAAAGCCCACATCAGAGCAATCTCTCTGTCCTGAGCTACCAGCATAGCAGAGGAGCTCTGGGAGGGTCACTGAGTATATGGCATAAACCTGACCTTGGTAGATTGGTTAAGAAAAGCTTAAAGGAAGAAGGAGTGCAAATTCTGAGAGGTTGATTGCAATACTCAATGCTCCTATCACAGTTTCCTCTTACTCACTTGTGGATGTGTTCACTTGCACCTTTCCATAGATAAGAGGCAGAGAGACAGCAGGGCCCAAGGTATGGTTTGGAATTTCCAGCTCAGCTCCACTTAGTGCCAAGTTGTGATTCACCAACATTGAAGATGGGAATGTGATAGAAAGCAGCTCCTGCTGTGCTGCCTGCCTGATGAGGAATGTTGTTGAAGAGTGCATTTGTGAGACTTCAAAGAAGTATCCTGCTCACCAGTTAAAGTGATCTCTGGGCAGATACTCTGTGCTGTGCCCAGAGGGAAACTTGTCACTGCCAGATTTTTAAATATAGCAGTGCTGCAAGCAACTGTCAGGGAAAACTGTTAGCTCCCAGAAGTCAGTGGATGAGGCAGTGAGAGCAGTGATGGGGTGTGATCTGTGCAGCTACAAATTGTTATATTTGGGATGTCACATGATCCCCTCCCTGAAAAGTACATCCACCCATGACATCAGGCAAGCTACATGTCTGTTAGCAGCTTCTGTGGGGCATGCCATGCCAAGCAGTGCATTAATTACACTGCTGTGGTCATCCATGATCCAGCCTCTCTGTTGTAAAATCGTTAAAAACTGATTTTAATCTCACAGTTTTAATTACTTTAATTAGAGATGGGGGTTGCTTCCTTTGTTTATCTCTGTTTTAAGTTTAGAACAAGTTAGATGTTAAGCCTCAGTCCAAATAACTGTCACTGGTGTAATGATGTGGGAGAAGGAACGTGCGGAATCAAGAACATAATTTTATAGAAGCATCTTGAACTGCTAAAATTGTACTCCCTCTTTTGTACAAATAGTGTACTAGTATAGAGCATTGTTCTAGCATCCCTACATGAAGAGGACAGGTTTTATACATGGCATGCTGCTGTTTGTGTTCTGATGGCCTTCAAGGTGAACAGGAATTTTGAAATAAAACACTGATTTCAGAGAGCTCCCGGGACCTGTCTCTTCGTAGCTGAAGTCATGTAACACTGGCTCCTTTTTTCCATCCAGCACTTCACCAATCGCAGAGATGAGTTTGAGGGGACGAGGGAAAGCATCCTTGTCTGGCTCACAGAAATGGACCTACAGCTGACAAATGTGGAGCACTTCTCAAAAAGTAACTTTGATGACAAAATGCGCCAGTTAAATGTACGTATCCTTATGAAGCAGTTGTTTACTCTAGCCCGGTGATCCTGTTGGGCTGCCCTTGCCTGACGGAATCATCCATTTTCTGTAACTTGACAACAGCCACCAGATCTCTGTAGGACTATATTTGTTTGAAGACAGCAGTAAATTGTTAAGACACATTGTCTGAATCAAGACTAAGCTGTGCATTATTTAATTTGGATTCAGTGTTCAGGCTGAGGTCTGTCCTGCCATTTTCTCCTGACAGTATGTGTCAGTGACAGCGGTTATCTGGCCTGGAAAGCAGCAGATGCTGCTTAACAGTAAGAGCTACATTCCTAAATTCAGGCATTATTTTCTGGTGCAAATATTCTTTGAATTGGCATCGTGGTACAATCTCTCCTCTGATCTCATTGTTTGTAGCTGAGAATTTCAACAGACATCAGGAATGTGCAGTGATTCTGAGGGATATACTAGTTCTTTGCTACATTATATGCTCATTTCTCCTTTCTCCCTGCACTGGCCCAAGCAACATAATAAACTTCTTGGCTACTGAGAAAAAGACTGTGTGTACCCAGCAGAAAAATAAACCCTGATTAGCTGAACTCTCATATCATGGTCCCCTGCATGCTCAGGACACTGCAGCCATACTGATGTCCACATGGGTGGAAAATGCCACTTCATTTGGAACTGTAGTTCTGCTGATGGAACAAACCTTTGGACCTCTTGAGTAAAAAGATATTTGCCAAATTTAATTAGACAACAATGTCAGTTGCTGCTCGTCTTTCACTGCAATGAGCTAGAAAACAGGGACAAACCTTAGGCTAGAAAGGGCCAATGGAGAAGTAACTATTTTTCTTGTATGTTTCAAAAAGGGCTTCCAGCAAGAAATAACGTTAAACACCAATAAGATTGATCAGCTAATCGTTTTTGGGGAGCAGTTGATTCAGAAGAGCGAGCCTTTGGATGCCATCCTGATTGAAGATGAATTGGAAGAACTTCATCGATACTGTCAGGAGGTGTTTGGGCGAGTTGCCCGGTTCCATCAAAGATTGACTTCAAGGGATCCTGTAAGAAGCAACAGTTTTTTTCAATGCTTTGACGAGATTTTGGTGTTTGAATTGCAATGCTTATTTTGGGTTTTGAATTGCAATTGCTTATTCCTAGCAGCTTGACTGAGTGGTTTGAGCTCCAAGGGCTCAAGAGCTCTGCAGTAGATGTGCCAGCCTTGCTAAATCTTTGTTGCCAATCCTTTCATGCCTCTCCATCTACAGAATCTGGATAATAGCGTGGAGGTTGTTCATAAGGTTTAGAACTATATAGTTGTAGATTGAAGGCTTCAAAACCTTTTTTGCTGTTTTTAATATCACTTTGTTTTCCTTACCATCAATAATGTGCTTAGAATATCTCTTTATATATTTGTTTGTCCACTCCATCTGTCCCCTTTGTTGTGAGAAACCTGAATGGGGAACAGCATGCACTTTGCTTTTCGCTGGGAACTTTCAGATGATTCTCAGTTTGCTTGGCCTCAAAAAGAAAGAACATCTGTTAGAAAGCCAAGTAAAGGAAATAACATGAACAAGTAGCTGTTCACTCCTGCCTGAGCATCATTTCCTTACTGACCCATTAAGTCCATTTGGAACTGGGTACTCTTCCTGCAAACTGGAGAGATGCTATGGTGGTGGGTGAGTGCCTTGGAAGAGGAGAGGTAGCTGTTGATGTGAGGATTGGTTTTGGTAAAAGAGGAAGAAGGCAGAAATTATGTCTCCCTTTAATTTTAGGCACATGGTCTTGCGTTGCTGCAGCTGACCACAAAACTGTCTTCAGTAGTACTGTGTGGCTCAGTCGTTAGCTCATTAAGATCTCTCATAAATCTTATTAATATGCAGTAATTACTTATTTGTAGGGATTGGATGATGAAAAAGACAACTCTGAAAATGAGACAGATCAAGAAGACTCCAGAGAAATCCAGAATGATCCCTGGCATAAGAAAGCCATCACCGAGGGGCCCTCATCGACGCAGTCCCTTTGCCACCTTATGCCCCCGACTCAGGGCCATGAGAGATCAGGCTGTGAGACCCCCGTCAGCGTTGACTCCATCCCACTTGAGTGGGATCACACAGGTGACGTGGGAGGTTCTTCCTCTCACGAAGATGATGAAGAGGCACCATACTACAGTGCTCTGTCAGGTGAGAACCAATGTCCAGCAGTCTGGTTTGGCATGGACAGCTGGAGGATGTCCCTGTGTGGGAAGGGAGGGGGATTGAAGTCTTGCTCCCACGTTGTTGATTGGTTTTCAAGTACCATTAATATGTGTGAGCAGACTCATCTGTTAGGTGAAGAAAATGGTACTGTCTAAACCAAGCTTTTATTTTTAGAAACATAAGAAGGTTTTAGAAGTCTTACTGTTTAAGAATGTTTGAAAATGGTACCAGCCACTTACTTTGTTCTTTGTCTTTGCTGTCCCTCATTGTTTCGGTTGTTTTTAATAGTTGGAAGATACTGAATAGTGAGGAAAATGACATTATTCTTTTTTCAGATGTAGAAATCACTGAAAACCCTGAGGCATATCTTAAAATGACCACAAAAACTTTGAAAGCATCTTCTGGTAGGCACCTGCTAATGCATGTGTCTGAACATGGCAATCTCCCTGTGCTGCACGCTATATTCCTCAACCTCTCTCATACGTAATGTCTGACTTCCTGCCTTGTGTGGACACCATGTCTCATCCTGTCATGGTGTTCTTACGCTGCAGTATCCACATGGACATTAAAAGCAGTCAAGAACACACCATTTAGATTTTGCCTGGTAAATGCCAAGGTGGTTAACGTGCATTTCATTGTACTGATCCAAAGTCTTTTGGTTCTTTCTCGGTGGTTTGCTCTGGGTAGTATCAATTTTTGGTTGTTTCTAATTTTGGTTGCATAACTACTGAAGGCAGTAGCTCCAACTCTGCAAGTATTTTTTTGTGGTTTCTGCATGACAGAACTATGTGTGTCCTGTCTGTTAAATCCAGAACAAACATTGTCCAAACCAGGACATGTCTGACTTGTTCCCTCTGACATGTTGCAGATGTGTGATCGTTATTGTTGGGATGCAAACTTTAGAAAACCGTGGTGCAGCCTTGTCTTTTGGTTTTTTTTGAATACTCTAACCTGTATTCAAGCATTTTCCAGAAGAAAACAGAATGTCCCATAACTGCATGGCTCTCATCTCATTACCTTTGAAACACTGTTGATGTTTTGCAAATGTGCATGCTTTGCAAGGAAAGCTGCAAAACTGTCATTTTTATGCCATAACTTGATGCCATTTTATTCAAAGCGCTTTCTAACTTAATACAAAGCAACAGCTTCCTTGTGGAGGTGGGATCTTGCACTCATGCTGTGTGGTTTTGGTTTTGTTTGTTTCAGGAAAGTCTGTTTCAGAAGCTCATCCTTGGCATTCTCCGGGTAGCCCAGTCTGCAGGAAACACAGATATAACCAGGCAGAGATGGCTGGAAATGTGTTGTCTGGACCAGAGACAAGTACTCCCTATAAACCAGACTATGTGAGTTGGAGGCTCTGTGGGCACTGTACCTGTACTACACAGTCTGTTTGTTGTTCTGTGTTAACTCCACCCTCTTCCCTTCTCCACCATCAAGGAAAAGAATAATTGAAGTGGGGAATTTTCACTTCACGCAAACGTTGACATTATTTCTGGTGGCTCAGGTTGGACTCCTGGTCAGTCAGGGTCTGGAGGAACTTCCTCTATTGTCATAGGACGAGTCTAGGAGAATTTAACCCCCACAAAAGACAGGGTGTGAATCTCATGATACTTCCTGACATTATTTCCCTTTCCTAAGCAAATTTGAAGGGTCTTAATATGTAAGATACCATTTAATCTGCTTCTAGGCATTGAAAAATGTGCCAAAATGGCTTACTGTCCATTGGTGCCTCAGTCTTGGTGGCTGTTCACCAGCAGCTGCCAGGCTCAGTGGATCTGGACCCATTATCAGCACTCTTCCAGACAGGGTGGTACTGGTATCTGGCTGCTTTTGTCATCATTAATCCAGTCTCAGAGCCTTTGAGATTATTAATATTGCCCAGACAATCCAACAAAGAGCATCAGCAATTGTACATTGTCTGGTACATGTAGTGCAAAAGCAATTAATTTGCCATGTCCACTCTTGTAGTAACTGGTATCACCATGGTGTGTGTTTGTTTACTGGAAAGGCATGGAGAGCCAGTGTAAACTGTTAGCAAAGCTGCAGAAGCCCAGTGCTAAACCTCATATGCAAGAGCTCAGCCACCCCAGAGTAACACAGATTAGGTTGGACCTGTGACATCCTGTTAACCTGCAGGGCTCACCCACTGAAATGTCCTTCCAGGTGAAGCAGCTCAGCTCTGCAAGCAGCAGCAAGGAGAAGATTCCGTCTGCCAGCATGAGCGATGAGGAGCCCCAAGATGACCAAGAACTTGTGAATATAGCAGCAGCAGAGAAGCAGTCAGGTACAGAGCATGAGAAGTGGCTTTGGGGCAGTGGTGTTTGTGCTGTGACTCTGGGGGGACAAAGCAGAGATGGCACGAAGGCAGCCTATTTGGGAACAAAAAAAAAATTACTGTATTTTGCCAAATTTCCAAGTTTCACTGAGCTCCTTTGTCATCTGGTTCTGTCCAACTCATGTGTGCTGTTCAAAGCTTTCACATTTTCTGCCAGAATTGAGATTTTTATTTCATACCACACTTCTGTCTCTTTGCTGCTTGTAATAAATGGGAAAAATTTCACTTTTGTCTGATACTGAACATTTCAGAGACTTCTAATCAGATTTCAAACTCAAGGTTCTGTCTTAAACAAGATTGCTATGTGGAGTTACTGGTACTCCATATAACAAGATGCTATAGCTCCCATTTGCAGAAATGTGTTTTCAAAGCTGGTAATGCATTCTGTTCTTCAGTATCTTTACAGTGGTCCTTTCATGCAAACAGACCAGCAAGCTGGTTCTCTTGACCTTTAAGGACCTCATTCCTGATTTCAGGTGCTTGAGATTGTAACAACACATTGTACTGCATTCACAAAAGCAAATCATGCTCCAGCTTAACTTACTTTGTTTCTCTGGTCTCATAAATCTCTGGTGCAGGATTGTGTTCCATTCGTGGGATGAACAGGAATAGCCCAAGAATAGTTTAGATGTGTTTTCAGAAAGTGTCAGTGATCACACAGGTGGCATCTCCATGTCCTTCAGCATTGAATTGATGAAACACAGAGTCATTAGGATGGTTTGGGTTGGAAGAGACCTTAAAGTTATCTAGATCCAATGTCCCTGCCATGGGCAGGGACGCCTTCCACAAGACCAGCTTGCTCAGAGCTGCATCCAGCCTGGTCTTGAACATTTCCAGGCTTGGGGCAGCCACAGCTTCTCTGGGCAACCTGGGCCAGGCCCTCAGCACCCTTACAGTAAGGAGTTTCTTCCTAATATCTAATTAAACCTGCCCTCCATCAGTTTAAAGCCATTATCCCTTGTTCTGGATATGCCCTCGTCAAAGTCCCTCTCCAGCTCTCTTGGCGCCCCATAGGCACTGGAAGATGCTCAAAGGTCTCTGGAGCCTTCTCTTCGTCAGGCTGAACAGCCCCAACTCTCTCAGCCTGTCTTTACAGGAGAGGTGCTCCAGCCCTTTCATCATCTTTGTGGCTTCCTCTGGGCTCTCTTCAGCAGCTCCACATACACATAAAACACAAACCCACATCCTAACTGCTGGATCATATTTGTCCCGTGCTGAATTTTGGTGTTCACCAGATCACAACTGGGCTCATTGAATTCTGTCCCCTTAGATTTGGTCTGTTCTTCCAAGTGAATTAAAACATCTCCAATTAATGTCACTAAAATTCTGTGTAGCATTGCTATGTGGATAACTTGACCAACAATATGAAATTTAGACACTGCAGAATCTCAAGGAAAGATGTGGCTGAATGACAGCAATACATTACAGCAGTTATTTGGTCTCAAGTAGAATGGAGAATAATTTTCTTGCAAAACTTCTTGCGAGAAAATTATTCTCCTTTCTTTACTGAAGATTCAAAAGGGTTTTTTCTTATGATTTACAGGCATTATTGATAGGTGGGAGCTCATCCAAGCTCAAGACCTCAGAAATAAACTTAGGATGAAACAGAAATTGCAGCAGTGGCAGCAGCTGGACTCAGACCTCAGTGACATCTCTGCTTGGCTTGATAAAACTGAGCAAGAGCTGGAAGAGCTGCAAAAGGTGAAGCTTCCAACCAGCATGCAGGCATTGGAACAAAAGGTCAAGAAATTGAAAGTAAGTTATGGCCTACTGAGAAGAGGGATTTCAAGATGCTGATGTTTTTTAATCACTGTGTTCTCCTGGGATCAGTTGGCAGCATGAATGCCGATAGCAATGTTCCTGTGCCACAGGGGAGCTGAACTGCTCTCAGTTAAAAGGACTAAAGAGGGTCTTAGGCAAGGTGCTTCTGCCTTCATATACAGAGATTGGCAGAAGTAAAAACCTCTCCACTTTTCCCTTTTTGTTTTCTTGCACAGTGATACCTACATCTTTTCCTTGTGCCGTTCCCCTCTATGCAAACCAGAATCAGATTGAAAATTAGCCAGATCAACAGGCTGCAAAGTCTAGGCTGCTTTTTTTTTTTTTTAATTGAATTAAGGGCAGGGTGTAATTCCAGCAGGAGACTGAGAAAGATCTGCTCTAAAGCTGTGGTTTCTGCAAGCTGAGTCAGCAGGTTACCAGGGCACTTATAACTGCTGGGGCCCTGGGACTCAGGCAGTGAAAAGCCTCAGGTTGAAGTGCGAGAGAGCAAGTGTTCCTCAGATCTGTGGAAGTGCAGAATCCCTGTGTGCCACCCCTCACCAGCTGCCCCATGTGGAGCCACCCTGAGGCTGCTGGGCAGTCTGGTGTCATCCTTGGGGTGATGCTCACAAACAGGACACTGCAGGACAGAGGAGGGATTTCTTAGGCGTGCTGAGAGTGTGTTTAAGCCTACATGTCCTGGAGTAGTTATTAGGCCAGGGACAATGACTCTGCACTCCTTCAGCCAGTCTGGATTAGGACCAAGCCCTAGGAAAGGTTTGATGCTGCCTCCTGTGTGGGGAGAGGTGTTTCCCTTCAACCCGGAGCTGGGTGTCTGACCTCCTCAAAGAGCAGAGCTTCACTTCTTCCCTCTTCTGCATCCGCTTAAGAGGAGTCCAGCTGACTGTAAATCCCATTTTCAGACAGTTTGGCTTTAGAGAGGTGTTAAAAGAGCCAGTGGGCTTTAAGAAGTGAATTTCATGAGGTGTCAGGACATCCCAATTGCCTGGGATAAGGATTAAGGCAGTCTGCCTACAGCCTGGCTTACTGGTGTTTAGAAGTCTTTTTGCTTTGTCTGATGTTAAAGGAAACTTTATTGCCTGGAGGAGAGGAGGGACAGAATCCTTTGATGGGTGAAAAGTAATTTAGGCCTGCAGTTTTCTACAAGTGGAACTCAGATCTTGAGAATATAAAGATTGGCACTCTGGGATAGAAAGGCTGCTGAGAAAAGCAGTCTGAGCTTTGTGGCTTGTGGGATTCATCCTGCAGCTCTTACTTCCCTACTGCAAGAGCAGCTTGGAAAAGATTGAGTACCCTTGATTCAAGCTGTAACCTGGAGGGTACAAGGAAGGTATTGTTTGGCATTTAAAAAAAAAAAAAAAACCTGCAGAAATACAGGCTCAGCATTAAAGGTGGTTAGATGATATGACCGTGAGTGCAAATTCCGTATTATTCCCCCTGCAATTGTAAGGGAGGGGAGGAAAGCAGGCAGGACTGCCTTCTGGGGAAGTCAGAGAAATGGGCTGACAGAAACTCAGACCAGAGAGAAGACAAATAATTTCTCACAATAAGGTGGTCTGATGTGGGACCAAGGGCCCAGAGGGGGTGGGGAATCTCCATCCTGCAAGATACTGAAAATTGAAATGGATGAGGCCCTGAGCATCCTCCTTGGAGTGTGAAGTTGGTCCTGTGTGAAACAGGTGAACGGAGTAGAGACCTGCAGATGTCCCTGTCAGCATTATTCTAGGATTCTGGGGTGGCAAAACCTTTATCAGTTAGGAGAAAATACCATGTGATGATCTATGGGAGTATTTGTCTGAATGTCAGGGAAAGAGGCAGCTCAGAGGAATTAAAAGGCAGATGTGGATTAAGCCATAATGCCTGTGACTTAGGGAGAAGGACAAGTCCAGTCACACTTATTTTCTTCAAAGTGAAGGTTTTGGCTTTAAAAAAACCTCAAACATAAACCTACCTCAGTATTGAAAAGCCACCAGATTCAAACATCCTTCCCAATACCTATGATACATTTAAGTGCGTGGTTTTATTGTAAATAAACATGTTTATCATCATTCATAAAAGCTCCTCATCCTCTTTTTCTACCAGGACATGCTTAAAGCATTTGACAACTACAAAGCAGTGTTGCTTTCTGCTAACCTGAGCAGCAAAGAATTCCAGAAAGCAGACAGCACAGAGTTCAAGGAGCTGCAGAACAGGCTTCGGAAGGTCAACTTGCACTGGGAGAAAGCAACTCGTGCCCTGGACAGCTGGAGGAAGAGTTTACAGCAAGCCTTACTGCACTGCCAGGTGCATACCACATGCCAGCTTGTAAGGGAAAACTCTTGGGGATTCTGTTGAGGAGAGGGCAGAGGGGTAATTCTGCACATCAGTGGAATGATCACTCACAATCCAAGACACTTTGTTTCCTGATAAAGTTGCCTCTGATGGATTGAAACGGTTTGGTAAAAATACCTTTCAAGTGGATAATGCCCTTTTACTACATAGGTGGAAATTTTAACAAGGTTTCTGTACCCTCACTAATTGTGAATTTGTAATGGCTCTGTCTAATTTGGGCCGGGCATTTTGTTTGTAGGTGAAAGCACTGCAAAGGTGTTTTTCCTCTTATGTGCCAATCGTTGTGTTTCTCTAGGATTTCCATGACCAGAGCCAAAAGCTAATCCTGTGGTTAGCAAGTGCTGAAAGCCGGAGGAATGAAGCACAAATCACAGATCCCAATGCTGATCTCAATACAATACTGGAATGCCAGAAGGAGCTAATGGTAAGTGTAGTCTTAACTGCAGCACCTCAGCTCTCACCACACAGTGAAGAGCGGGATGTTTGTGTCTCACAGTGTCTGCAGCCTGTCCTCAGACCTGCTGTATTCAGGCATGTGCGTGGTTTTTGAAATGGACCAAGATATTGCCTCTACAAGACACTTCTCCATAATTACACATCATAATAAAGTTGCTTATTAGCAGTCTTAATGCTGGAGTAAGACATCCAATTTCCAAAATTTAATGTCTTCTCTGTATGAATTACCTGCTGCTAGAACTGTTTTTAAATGTCAGTTCAAGCAGGTACAACCAGTCTCTTCAAGAGAACTCCATTTCCTGTGTAGCTGTAATAACCATTCCTGTGCCTTGTCGATTCTCAGGCAGGTTGTGTTGTCCTTTAAAGTCTTCCAGAGTTCCTCCTTTTGGGAAAACATCCATAAAGTCGAGGGTAACAGTCTGTTGTGCTGTTTTTTGTTTGTTTACTCTCAGCAACTGGAGAAAGAGCTGCTGGAGCAACAGCTTAATGTAAACTCCCTCCAAGAGCTCACTGCTTGCCTGCTGCTGAAATCAGATGGTGATTACATTGAAGAGGAAGAGAAGGTCCATGTAATTGGAACAAAGCTGAAACAGCTGGTTGACCAAGTGTCTCAAGACTTAAAAACAATACAAGGGAATCTGGTGAGTTGGAATTTAAATACTCATGCGTAGATCTTCCTTACTGGAAAGAAACAGCATATTAAGAGTGAAAGTATTTATAAAAAAACTGACTTAAAGCTTAAGTATTTCCACCTTCATTTGCTGAAAAAAGAACAGTTCTGGCTGTGGGAAGGACTTCAGCAGCCCAAGGCTTTTACAGTATTATCACAGAAGGGTTGTGCTGCCTCTGTCCTTGAGAGGTTTGAAGAGCAGAGGGGATAAAGCTCTGCATAAGGCTTTTGGGCAGGTCTTTGGGCAGGAGGTTGGACTAGATGGACTTCCTGAAGTCCCTTCCAACCTGAATTTGTGTGATCCAAAGCAGGTATCAGGCTAGGAGTGTGTAATGAACACGTGGAGCTGAAGCTCATAGCAATGGGTTGCTTATCCTGAGGCCTGTCAGAGGTATTTCCAAGTTAATACCTGTATGCATCCATTCCATTGTAATTCCTTCAGGCTGGGCGCTGTAAAACATTTCTTTTTTCTGGGGAGCTGGTTATGCTCATGTGAAGGGACAGTGGGCTGTGCACCTACAGAGGCAATGAAAGGTGGTTCTTTGCACTTCTTTTATTATCAGTTTTGAATGTGCATTTTAAAGAGGAAGCTGATGCTATCTTTCAGGATACCAAAACATTCCTGCTAGTTCCAGATGACTTGGACTCAGGGGTCTATAATCCAGAAGAAGAGAAATCCAGCCCTGCTGTGAAGAAGGCAAGTATTTTTTT
Organism: Oxylabes madagascariensis; assembly: GCA_013400675.1. Taxonomy (NCBI): domain Eukaryota; kingdom Metazoa; phylum Chordata; class Aves; order Passeriformes; family Timaliidae; genus Oxylabes; species Oxylabes madagascariensis. The sequence continues at coordinate 35,976 of VYZR01049347.1, read as the reverse complement.
TCTAATACTTTGCTGTCAGGATATAGTGTTTTTTGACATATTTAGTGTGGAAGTCCTCAAGTATAATCATTTTACCTTTTAGGTCCATGTACCTTATTACAGCATTTACAATCAGACCTTAAAGTCTGCAGCTATCTTTTCAGAGAAATTCCATGTAGTTTCTGAAACCTGGATACTAAAAGCTATTTCTCTCAACAGATGGCCCTCAGGAGAACTGCTGATGGCAGGAATGGCAGCAGCACAAGGTAATATTTTATATATGCCTGATCTCTAGAAAAATAGTGAATATGGCAGAGATGAGCTGTGTGCCAGCACAAACCTGGGCAGCTGTTCCTTGTAGGTTGACACATGGGTGGAGGTGATTTCTGCCTGCCTGTGGAGTCCCCTCTACCTACCAGCTCTGGGCTGCTCCTTAGGGAATGGTTTCCTTTAGCACTCCTGCTCCAGAACCTCCTCAGTGATGTGCAACCCTGGCTTGAGAAGATATTTTTTGTGCCAAATTGGGGATATTTTAGATTTAAATCCTCGTGTAATTCCACCAGCATGCCTGGAAAATGAAACTTGCCCCTGAGAGCCACTTGGTACAAACAGACCATGAAGGACAAAGGGAGAACTTAACCCCCACTCCATTGGGGGCTGTTCAGTGGGTAGATCTCAGTAATGCCAGGGCAGAGAAGAACCTCATCAGTGTGAATGATGCCTTTCCTTTGTGCATCAGCACCTATATGGAGTGGTCTGTGTGCCTCCTGGGGAAAGTTAAATTTGCATCTGAAAATAGGGTAAAAACAGCTTGTTTAACACAAACCCTGAGGTGCCTGTTGTTCTTTGTTTCTCTTTCTCAGGAGCGAAAGCCATCCACAGCCTGTGCAGGCAAACCCTCGGTCTCCCTCCTTCTTCTACCGGGTGTTACGAGCAGCTTTACCTCTCCAGTTGTTCTTCCTGCTGCTTTTGCTCCTGGCTTGCATGATCCCCTCCTCTGAGGAAGACTACAGCTGCACCCAGGCCAACAACTTCGCCCGCTCCTTCTACCCCATGCTGCGCTACACCAACGGGCCCCCCCCGACCTAGGACACCCTGCAGTCACACCAAAACACTCTTGGGTGGTGCTTTTTTTTCTCCCATGCTGCTCTAGCATCAGTTAGGCAGTGAGTTTCACATCTCAAAATGTATATCTTGACAAAATTTCAGCGTTTTTGTACGGAAAACAAAACTTTTTCTATAGATTTTTTTTTAAACTGTAAGCAACACACTTTATACTTTGATGCAATAGATAACACTATTTTTTAGGGGCAGTGCTCTTAAGCTTGCAAGGTGTTTGGATACTGGGTTCTTAGATGCAGAAATGACATCACAGTAATCTTAAACATAGCAGTCTGTCTTGGGTTGGCATGACAAACAAGCAGGTGAAGAAGGACTTCATTTATCATGGTATCTGCACACACGTCACATTACTTGTGTCTTTTGGTACTGTAGTCACTTGGTGAAAAAAAAAAAAGCATATTTTTGAATCTTTGTTATTGTATTTTATTCATCTAACACATTCAGTATCATGATGCACATTTGTTTTGTTTGACATAAAGTGTTCTAGTGGTTAGGACTGCTGTGTTGTCTTTTTATACCACCTTTGAAATAAGGAATTGCTGCATTGCATGGAAATGGTTTATAATGCACATATTTTCTAGATGAACATGATTATGTAGACTATCGCTGATGTATACAAATAGTGCAATGACTTTTTTAATGAAAGTTTGTTTTTTTTTTTTCAGTTTTTAACCTGCTGAATAGTGTACAGTACCTTGGGAGAGAATTGTGCATTTTTATAAGATTTGTTTTTAAAATGAAACTGGCGTGTGGGCAGTGGCTGGAGAAACACTGTGTACAGTCAGCATTGCCGCTGCCCCTCGGTTGTACAGTTTGAGTACTGTCATTAAAATTTTGCCAATGTCTGCAGGACTGTGGGTGTGTCTGGGGATGGGGACCGGCTTCGTGTTCCAGCAGTGCTGCCCCTTCCACTCCTGGAAGAGTCCATTTCTGTGCCTGCTAACAGAGTGGTGCTGGAAGAAGCACAACCACTCACTCCCTTGCTTATCAGAGCAAGAGATCCCAAATCCAGCAGTGGATCCCAAATCCACCTGTGTTCTCTGGCACAGATTCTTTCCTTTGCAACTGATGTCCTGGAGGAAGAATACAGAACTGAACCAATTAATACTTATTACTAGTTTGAAGCTAGTAATTTTGATGAACTATTTCCCACTCTGGAGCTGACTTTCTGGAGTGGGGAAATGCATGTGGAGGAGAGTTCAGTTTAGCAGTAAGGGCTTTGGTCAAAAGCTTTTTGTGTGTTGCAGTGAAAATGGCCCAGGAATTATTCACTTTCTGCAGTGCTTACTCATAGACAATAAGGTCTCTGATTAGCCTGTGTGTTCTCCCACCCTTTTTACACTCGTCACCACTGGTGGTTGCCGATTCCTCATCTTCTGGCAGGGGGGTTTATGAAGCAAACTGCTTTGTCCTGATGTTCAGAGTATGGCCAAACCAACAGCTTTTTCCCAGCCATGGTGGCAAACCCACTGTGGTTTCTTTCTAGGATATTAAACTGAACTCAGAAGCTTGTGTTGAGGTGCCAGACTTGTGCTCCAGCACCAACAACTCTCACACTGGGGCTGTATCCAGGGATGGATCCCCCTCACCCCTCGCTGCACACAGCCACACACACTGTCCTCTCTCCCTCTGCAATCATTATTTGATATTTTCGAAGCAATTACTTTAAGATGGAGCTCATTTAAGTTTCTTCCTCTGTAGAAGTGAACCAGCTCCAACCATTATTTCATTGCCAGGTTGTCACAAATGCCCATGCAGACCTTTCTGCCAAGAAGTAATAGGCAGTTGCTGATGTGATATTCAGTTCTTCTTCCATTAAAGAACCTGTGCAAGGGAAAAAATTGAACAATGTTAAAAGGTTTAAGGAAAATTTCATAGCCTACAATTTCCTTTCATTATGAACAGTTATATCAAATTGTTGAGCTGATGTAATATATAAAAAGAGGAGCTTTCAAGAAATTATCTCAAAATGTCACAAAAAGAAAGGTCTGGGAAATAGCTTAAATCTTTTTTCTTTCACACCTATTTTAAATAGTTTTATTTCCAACTGATTATAATCACTGCACTGTAGGCTGACACTGAAGTCTGCTTCAAACAAGTCATTTTATATCCCCAACAATTTCTTTGTGTCATCATCTCTCTCAGGACTGGGTTGTTAGTGACCAGGGAAGGTAAAAAAATATATATTTTAAAGAGAGGGCAGATGCAGTAGTGAGAGCAAGCACAGCCCCATTGTGGTTGTGCGCATGCATTGAGAAATCAAACCAAGCCAAAAGTAGTTTTGAATTGAAGTCTTATTTTTTGGCAGTGAGGTGAGGCCTCAGTCTGTTTTCAGCTATACCTGTCCCCCTCCAGGATGGAAAACATCAATGAGAAGGCTCCAGGGAGACTTCCGAGCAACTTCTGGTACCTAAAAGGAAGCTACTAGAGAGCTGGGGATGGGATTTTTACAAGGGGATGTAGTGGTAGGACAAAGGGTGATGGCGCTATACTGACAGGGCAGCTTCAGATGAGGTGTTAGGAAGAAACTCCTTGCTGTGAGGGTGGTGAGGTGCTGGAATAAGTTGTGCAGAGAAGCTGTGGCTGCCCCATCCCTGGAAGTGTTCAAGGTTGGATGGGGTTTGGAACAACCTGGTGTGGTGGAAGCTATCCCTCAGTCACTGAACACACATTACGTGCTCATGAGACCAGTCTGAGCTCAGCTGCAGGAGAGAAATGAACAAAAATCCATATATTTACATTTCACGGTGCCTGCTTAGTCAGCTCCACCACTCCATAACTGAATGAAACACAACAGCAGACAGATACCATCAGTTCACAGAACTAAAGGCAGCTGGTGG
>VYZR01049347.1:6905-30581 GCA_013400675.1 Oxylabes madagascariensis | reverse complement strand
GAGGCCTCAGTCTGTTTTCAGCTATACCTGTCCCCCTCCAGGATGGAAAACATCAATGAGAAGGCTCCAGGGAGACTTCCGAGCAACTTCTGGTACCTAAAAGGAAGCTACTAGAGAGCTGGCGATGGGATTTTTACAAGGGGATGTAGTGGTAGGACAAAGGGTGATGGCTCTATACTGACAGGGCAGCTTCAGATGAGGTGTTAGGAAGAAACTCCTTGCTGTGAGGGTGGTGAGGTGCTGGAATAAGTTGTGCAGAGAAGCTGTGGCTGCCCCATCCCTGGAAGTGTTCAAGGTTGGATGGGGTTTGGAACAACCTGGTGTGGTGGAAGCTATCCCTCAGTCACTGAACACACATTACGTGCTCATGAGACCAGTCTGAGCTCAGCTGCAGGAGAGAAATTAACAAAAAGCCATATATTTACATTTCACGGTGCCTGCTTAGTCAGCTCCACCACTCCATAACTGAATGAAACACAACAGCAGACAGATACCATCAGTTCACAGAACTAAAGGCAGCTGGTGGAAAGGGAGGGGCTGGGGTGCTGTGGGGTTCATAACATACGTAAAGTGCTTTAAAAGGCACCACTTCCAGTCGTTTCCATTGCAAACTCGCAGAGAATGCAATGTTGAAACTAAAATGACAGGACTCAGAACAAAACATTTGGTGGAAAATAGGCATAGGAGATGAGCAGTAAGCACTGGTAATGGCTGTGCCAGCTCATGTGTGACACTGTGGTGAGGGAAGAAGGCTTCGTCTGTTGAGGCAGTAGCAGCAGATGTTGGCATTTTTACAGCAAAGCAGTCTCACTTTCTTCGTGCACTTAAATGGAAATTGCTAACACTCAGCAATGCATGAGGAGTGTAGGGGACTCTTAACTGTAAAGATGGAGTTAAATAATACACAGATCATAAATAGCATGAAGTCTTAGCTATGAACGTGCCATTTATCACACCACACTTCACTTTAGTAGTGAAATACTGTGAAAAATTAATGTCAATAATATTTACATTCCATATTGTAGCAATCCACTTGCTTTTCGTGCTCCCATTTGCAACAGTCTCTTTAGAATTAGTTTGAGCACTGGGTCAGCACAACAGCTGACCACATCTTAACTGCTTTGCTGACCCATTACCTCACAGGACCTAAGTAATGTCAGACCATTTTTCTGAGATATCAAAGGCGTTTCCATGGCTGCTAGGTCTGAATGTGTTGAACTGTGAAAAGATGGCCTGTGTTAACTGAGAGGAAACAGAAGTAAATGTTCACATTCCAACAGTACAGAAATTAGAGGGTAAAAGGCAGTTGCTACTCCTGGCAGGAACGTGGTTGGCATGTTCAAAACTATTCCACGGTGAGTGCCCACACCCACAATCTGCAGCCAGAACCTCCTAAGGGGGGTGGAATGGAGGGTGGGGTGGATTGGAGACACTTGGCCAGGCTCTGTAGAAATCCTTGCAGGGAGAGGAGCTCTCCAGGCAGACTTGGAGCAGCTTCCAGTACTTGAAGGGGCTACAACAGAGCTGGAAGAGGGACTTTTGACAAGGACATGGAGTGACAGGACACTGAGGGTGTTGAGACAGTGGAACAAGTCGCCCAAAGAAGATGTGGATGCTGCTTTCCTGGAAATGTTCAAGGCAGGTTGGATGAAGCTCTGAGCAGCTGGGTCTGGTGGAAGATATCCCTGCCATGGCAGGGAGATGGTGCCTTCCAACCCAAACCGTTGCATGATTCTATGATAAAAGTCCAAACAAGACAAAAAATTCTTACCTCAGAAGAGGATGATGGCTGGTGACAGCTCAAACAGGATCAACAGGCAACTTTCTGGGACTCACTGCAGTTTTAGGCTCTGCTAAACCTCTGTAATGATGCAAATACAACAAATATCTTTCATACTCTCCAGCTCATCAAGAGTAAAATTAAAAATTCCAGCACTTAAAACACTTAGAAGGGTGATCTCCTTTCACCATGATGGTCCCTGTATAGATCTATCATTCAGTCAGCAATGAATTAACATAATATGACTATGGAAATATGCATATTTATTTAAAAAAATAATCAAATGCTTAGTTTGGTAACCTTAAGTTTGCTATTTTGTAGGAGCACTTAACCCTGTTGGGCACTATCTCAAGGGAGAATGTTTCAACACATCTACATATCTTTCCCACACACACTCTTCTGACTGGAAACATGACAGCACTAAAAATGGGTAATTTGAAGGACGACAGAGGTGTGGAAAAGGTCNTTTTGACAAGGACATGGAGTGACAGGACACTGAGGGTGTTGAGACAGTGGAACAGGTTGCCCAAAGAAGATGTGGATGCTGCTTTCCTGGAAATGTTCAAGGCAGGTTGGATGAAGCTCTGAGCAGCTGGGTCTGGTGGAAGATATCCCTGCCATGGCAGGGAGATGGTGCCTTCCAACCCAAACCGTTGCATGATTCTATGATAAAAGTCCAAACAAGACAAAAAATTCTTACCTCAGAAGAGGATGATGGCTGGTGACAGCTCAAACAGGATCAACAGGCAACTTTCTGGGACTCACTGCAGTTTTAGGCTCTGCTAAACCTCTGTAATGATGCAAATACAACAAATATCTTTCATACTCTCCAGCTCATCAAGAGTAAAATTAAAAATTCCAGCACTTAAAACACTTAGAAGGGTGATCTCCTTTCACCATGATGGTCCCTGTATAGATCTATCATTCAGTCAGCAATGAATTAACATAATATGACTATGGAAATATGCATATTTATTTAAAAAAATAATCAAATGCTTAGTTTGGTAACCTTAAGTTTGCTATTTTGTAGGAGCACTTAACCCTGTTGGGCACTATCTCAAGGGAGAATGTTTCAACACATCTACATATCTTTCCCACACACACTCTTCTGACTGGAAACATGACAGCACTAAAAATGGGTAATTTGAAGGACGACAGAGGTGTGGAAAAGGTCTCACATTCCTGGAGACAAAGCACATCACCTGTCTGAAACCACATTTCTTTAAAAAAAAAGAGGAAAAAAAAACAGCTGAGGTTGTTTTACCATCTGGTTCCAGTTCTAGACTTGAGAGTGGAGGCTCAGCATGTTTTCCTTGTGTGCTGGTAAAAAGTTTGGCCTTCCTTCCTTTTTTCTTTCTTTTTTTTTTTTTTTTTTAAACTCATGACAGTTGTCCCTCTTGCCTGAGCNCTGAATGTGTTGAACTGTGAAAAGATGGCCTGTGTTAACTGAGAGGAAACAGAAGTAAATGTTCACATTCCAACAGTACAGAAATTAGAGGGTAAAAGGCAGTTGCTACTCCTGGCAGGAACGTGGTTGGCATGTTGAAAACTATTCCACGGTGAGTGCCCACAAAAAAAAAACAGCTGAGGTTGTTTTACCATCTGGTTCCAGTTCTAGACTTGAGAGTGGAGGCTCAGCATGTTTTCCTTGTGTGCTGGTAAAAAGTTTGGCCTTCCTTCCTTTTTTCTTTCTTTTTTTTTTTTTTTTTTAAACTCATGACAGTTGTCCCTCTTGCCTGAGCCAGGTTTGCTCCCCTCTGTGAACATCCCAGAACTGCAGCACAATATCTCCAAGCAGCAGCAGCACCTCTGCCAGGTGCCAGCAGAAGCTGAGTTACAGCCAAGCAGTGAAGGAAAGCAATAAAACAGCTCCTCCTCAGAGCCCCTGCAGGTCCTGAGGACTCCACTCATCCACACTGAGACTGGAAAAGCCCTGATACCCAAATGGAAGCGCAGAGTGACAGCTCTGCTCAAGGCTGGCAGGGACAGGGATGCCCACACCAGCAACACAGCGTCTGAGACAGTCTGGGGGATCCAGACCCCAGACAAACCCAACATCCAGCTCAAGAGACCCAGGCACCCTCATCCAGTCACTGCCACACACCTCCCTGTGCTGTTGGAGATGAGCATCTTCTCCTCATCCCAATATGAACACAGCTACATTAATCCAGACTCCACAGCTGTTGACTTTCATCCATTTTGAAACACCGTTGTAACTTTTAATAAAATTACGTTCAACAAGACAAAAAGTAGGTTAAAATCACATCACTCTCCTATTTGCACTGTACTAATAGCAACATATATGAACACCACCACGTAGCACAAAACTGCAGCATATCCCTTTTACAGAGTCAATCCACAGCAAATTTCCATTTAGAAGGTAATTTCATGATTTATACCCAGTCTTTCCCATTTTCTCTTCAAAAAGTTTGTTCCAAGATTGTACATAAATTCAACACTTTTAAAGCAAAACAAACAAATCACTTAAACATTTCTTTGAAAAACTGTATTAAACCAAAAGATTACACAGGATAAGGAAAATCAGAGAAAGAGCAACACAACAGGCAACGAGGCCAGAACACAATCAAGCCCAAGAAATACTGAGATAGGTTTGTTTCACAGCAAAACATCTCTCAAAATGAAAGTACCAATGAATTTCAGACTGTACTCACATTTTTTTTCCTTTTTTCATTGTAAATATTACACATCTTTAGAAGAACACTGCTATATTACAGTTTCTTAAAAACAATAAAAAGGCAGAGAGTAAAAATTCAGATCAGCAGCAGCATCTGGTATAATACAAGATCAAAACAGACAATAGATGTGTAACCCACTGAAAACCTCCTATAAAAAATACTGTCCTTGGCTTTAAAAAACCACCAAGATTAATGGTTTGACTAATATTCAAAATATGCAAATGGCATACTAATCAAAGTCCCTAATGCAAAAGACTTATTGGCTCAAAATAGACTTCTGGTGTGATCCCAGTTTATTTCACCATAATGCCCAGAACATGCATGTGCTATATTTAAATGTTTCCTTGTAGAGAGACAGTTACCAGAATGAAAGATGCCACCCTGCTGATCTCTGAGGTCGTCAGCCAGGCCATTTAATCAGGTTTTTCTTTTACTCAGTGCAGCTTACACACATACAGAAATCAGCACAAAAAGGAAGTTTAAACCACTACATCTTCAGTGTAATTCAAACAAGTCATCACACTTGTAAAGCAAAGTACTGCTTTACATTATCCCCATCTTTACATTGTCTTTACATTTATCATTATCCCCATCCTCACATTATCTTTGCATTTACCATTATCCCCATCTTGACATTATCTTTACGTCTACCATTATCCCCATCCTCACATTATCTTTACATTTACCATTATCCCCATCCTCGCTCTTTGAGGGCTCCTGTAAAGATATGAAGACCACAGCACAAGGTGCCATGCATGCTGAGAGCAAGCAAGCAGCAAACCTCAGGGCAGCAGACAAAAACAGATCCCCATCCACGTTCCCATCCAGTGCCTCACCCCCTGCAAGAGGTTTTGGGTGGGCAGGACGTAATTCCACACGCCAGTAAAAGGGGTGGGAAGATTTTTTTCTAGCTGGTTTCACAAGGCCTGATCAGCAGATCATATACAAATACAAACAGTTAATATTCACAGAGCAACTTCTTGTACCTAATTATTAGAATAGAGTAATAAATATATAAAACAACATGATAATCTCACAGACAAAACACATTTCAAAGGTCAGCATTGACTGAAATATTCAGACGATTTGGTCGTTGCTTAAAGCACTGAAGAATTATAAGCAGATAATAATGTGAGTGTTAAGAACAGGCTCACAAAATACAAACTTAAGATCAATTAAAACTTTCTGCAGAGGCTCTGAACTGATCCTAGAAGCTATTTCAAATGACCTTCAAATGAAGGCCCTTGCAGCCATTGCATATTTGAGAATAAGCTCCTTCACACTGTCTGTATCTCGGCACTTTATCTAGATCAGCTGCAGAGCAGGCATTCCCCAGGGACCAGCACACAGAGGTAAACATCTGTCCCAAATGATGCTGTTCTACATTTCACACCATCCCGTGCTGAAAGCGGACATTGCTCAGTCAGTGCTCAAAAGTCTTGCTCTGGGAGACAGAGACCAACGTGCTCTCTCCAAGCTGCTTCTGCCATCTCAAACCTATCCCTTTACCTCTCCCTCTCAGTTCTGCCTCTGAGAAGGAGAGGCAGCAATTCCCTGTCCCACAGTGCTGTTCTGAGGCTTTATTTCATAAGGTGCTTTTGCAGAGTCTCAGAAAAGGCACTACAGCAGTGCAGCTGTTGCAATGTCAGAAGCGCAGAGGTGAGCGCCCCGTGGCCTCTCCCGAGACACCGATGTGCAAATCCAGAAGGGATGAGAACTCACACCAGGTCACACTTCTGCAGCCCCAGCACAGCAGTTCTGTTTTCTCCCACAGCTCTGAAAAAGCCTCACATTTCCAGGTCTCGACACGATTACTGGGGTGCCCCGTTCCTCAGGCTGTCTCCAGGCTCCTTTGGCTCCAGCGGGCCAAACTCGGGGTGTGTGGCCGGGGATTTCCTTTGCCCTCGCAGGGTGTGAGCATTCAGCATCTCCAGCAGCAGGTCATACACTGGCACCACGTTTTTACACTTCATGCTCAGGAGATGCTCCATTCCCTTGTTACTGTGCAGGAGAACAGAAAATAACTCAACAGTCTGGTTCCAACAGTGCAGAGAAGAAAAACACGCTCATGGCTTCAAGAGAGTCCCTTCTTTTTATTTGGAATTAAGAGGATTTCGCTGCTGTGGTCCCTGAGATCACTTACCACTACCAATAGTGACAACATCCCAATACTTTAAGGCTGAATGTTCTACCATTTAGAGAGCAAGTTTTGTCTTACACAATACAAACTCTTTCAGGAAATAATTCAGATGTACCTACTCTATTGAAATGAAAGGAAAACCTCTTGGATGCTGTAAAGGTGGGAGGCCCCATACTGAAGCTTTATGCAAAGAAGGATTTACTACACGCAGTTTACTAATGACTACCTACCTCTCCTACCTGACTGAGTAGGAAGACCTAATTACCCAGCTAATTTCAAGCACTTTGTTTAATCTCTGCATGTCCAGTGAGAGATCTTGCAGTGACTGCAGACTTTAAAATTAATCTTTCTTTCTGTTACACAGTAAAATACAATGACATCTTGCTAGCTTAAACACAATGCTGTATCATGGTTTGGACTAAAAATGGCTATTGCCATTGCAGTCACACATATTTATACTACAGATACACTCAGGGGTTTGGGGTTGAGATCTAAGGGTGCTTGCTCAACACCAAATCCATCCCAGTGGAACAGCCAGCAGACAGCCAGCACACAGCTGAGCTGGTGGGTTGGGCTGGGAGGGAGGAAATGCTTCTAGATAAACGAGGTTCTGCTACAATTCAAGAGTTATGAACATGTTAATGAGCAAGAAGAAATCGCAGCCCCTCTCGCACATCCAGGTGTCAATTACTTCCAGAACAAAGTCTAATTGACTGACCAGCACCAAGCAACCTAAAGGAGACAGGACACAAGCACCAGCTTCCAGACTTTGGCTGAGGGAGACACAGCATAGAAAATCTTGGCTTAATAAGAAAATAGAAAAATTTCACGAAGATTTGTGATGTTTGTTCACAGAATGCCAGAACAGCTCCTGCAAAGCTGTGATGTGGAGTCACATCACAGAGCACAATCCAGGTGATGGCAGAGATCAGAGCCATGGGACAGGTTCAGCTCTGGCTGGTGCTGGAGCTTTTGCAAGGCCAGCTCTCAAACTCACACCCACTCCACAAAATGACTGTCTAAAACTGTCTTTCAGCACCATCAGGTCCCTGCTGCTGCCCTTTGCTCTCCCAGGAAGCCTATTGCAAAGGTGGCCATCCCCTTTTCAGTGTCCCTATAGATGTGCCCAGCTCTCCTTTGTGTTCTCCAGCCCAGTCCCAGGACATCTTCCCTGGACACACAGTCCAAAGTCAAGCCAGAAGACAGCTTAGTCAAGAGCTGGTCTCTGGGTAAAAATTTAAAATGGCAAACTGAGTGAAAATTAAAACCTCTCTTTGTCGGATCCGCGTTTCAATCTGCTGTACCACAAGCATAGATGGACCTCTCAAGGACCTCCAAAAACTGGAGTCACTTGCCATGGAAAAAAAACCCAGGAGCCTGACATTGCTGTAGCATGAGTCATTTGGTAAAAACTCTGTGGCTCCACATAAAAAGTAACAAATTTGGTCTGGGAAAAACATGGCCTCCAAAATCTACTTTGCTGTACCACACTGCAGATCAGATTTGGAACAGACTTTCATTTTGAATGGAAGGGGTTTGATGGCTGGATGGGGTGTTTTTCTGAAAGGCTCAATTTGTGTTATTGTTAAACATTTCAGGCAGACACATAATGAGTAATTTAATGTAATAAGGTTAAGAGAGCATTTTAGTATCATCACATCATTGAGTGCCAGCAAGCACTTGAATTTACTGCCTGTTTTGTTGTGCTAGGAAGGAAAGCACCACAGTGACAGAGGTGAAGAGCAGCACCAAGATTCCCTCAGGAGCGCTCTGGAGCTCCAGCCACCTCTTTTTTGCTGTGATAAACAAACACTAACACAACACAAGTGTTACACACACTCTGCAAACGGTACCTGGCGTGTCTGACGTGGGAGAGGAGCATCAGCAAATTGGCCAGACGAGTTGTCTGCTGCTGTGAGGGGATCCCGCTCTTGGCAATAACCCACACCAAAGCCTCTGTGACCACGTTGAGCAGGTGGTGCAGTTTCCTGTTGCTTTCAGGTTCCTCTGCTGACAAGGGGAACATGCCTAACCAGAGAAGAGGAAGAAAGATTTGCTGCTAATAAGGAAGAAAAATGCTACCACTGTAGATTTTTTTGATATGTAATATTTTGACACAATTAGAGAAGATGAATTCCCTGACACTCCCCTCAGGACTGTACAGATGATGATCTCTATGCCACATCAAGCTTGAATTTGATGGCCCCATCATTTGCAAAGTGAGCAATTCTCCCAAATCCTACCAAGATGTTGCACATAGACCCTTCAGTCAGGTCGTGACATGCTCTCCATTCTCCAGGGTTTTTTTCCCCTGTACCTTGTTTTTTAAACTATTATGAACGATAATACTATGTTTGTTCTAATCCCTTCTTGTTGAAAAAAACCCTTTTTCCCCTGAGTATATAGTAGGGAGGGAGGAGAAGATGTCAGTGACACTGCTCAGAGTGACCCAGCTGATCATGGTTTCCCTGCAGATCACTAAGGATGTCATAATAAAGCACATGTCTGCACTGGGAAACCTGGAAAGCCAGCAAAAACAAAAAACAAAACAAAACAAGAGGTTTGGGGGTATGGACAAGGAAAAAAATCACTAGGAAGGTCTGGAAACACACAATTACATTATTGATAAAGCAGAAGAGATCTGGGACAAGGGAAAGAAAAAATCACAACAGTCCCTCCAGAGATACCCATGGAAGGACAGAGCTCCAGAGCACCTTGAAAATTAGAGGCAAATTATTAATTTTGTCAAGAAAGGAGGGTAGAAGAAGAGAAAGGACAGATCTTTTGAGACTTGAACTTTGAAGAAAATATAGCTGATTAATGTGGAGTTTGGTTGGGGGGTTTCGGCTATTTTTTTGTTGTAGTTGTTGTGGGTATTTCAGGAAAAAAAGAACTTTTGTTGTCTGTTGAAATAGTGGTATCCACAGAAACATCTAGGTCGGAAAAACCTTTAAGATCATCAAGTCCAACCTTTGACCCAGCATTACCAAGGCCATCACTAAACCACATCCCCAAGTGCCACATCTCCATGTCTTTTAAATCCCTCCAGGGATGGTGACTCCACCACTTGCCTGGACAACATGTTCCAATGCCTGACCACCCTTTTGGTGAAGAAATCATTCCTAATATCCCATCTAAACCACTCATGGTGCAGCTTGAGGCCATTTCCTCTCATCATCATCATCATTAAATTTCATTTGCTCTCATCATCATCACAGCTTTCCAATCACTCTTTCCCCAACCTCACTGAAAGAGGTTTTTGTGGCCTAAGTGCAGGATCCAGCACTTGGTGCTGTTGAACCTCATGCTGTTGGTCTTGACCCATCAATCCAGCCTGTCCAGATCCCTCTGCAGATCCTTCCTACCCTCCAGCAGATCAACACTGCAACCCAAACAAGTGGGCGGACAAGTGGGATTGCGGCTGGACTGTTCCCCCTCAGTACTGGACTAAATTATGCAGCAGCTTCTTGCTGAAAGCAGTAGATGTAAATAGTCTAGCTGCTATTTTGTAGTGAGATTTTTTTTTTGTTAATATCGACTAAAATATGTTCTGGAGAAGAAACCGATTTTTACTGCAGGCCATCCTAAACTAGCAAACACTCACTTTGTGTGAGAAGCTGCAAAGCAAAGCTCCTGTCCTGAAACTCATCTTGCAGAACTGAGGAGCACTTCCAATCATTTTTAACCAACTCACTACCATTAAATAGGAACATTTGAGCCCCATTAATCATCAGTCAGTTGAGTAACTAGTATTACTAGAATTACTAGAATTACGAATCAAGGACAGGTTTGTAGGGCTGTACAGCAACTTTACACATGACCAGGATCCACAGAGATGGAGCAAAATTTCCCATGCAAAAGGACAGATCCACAGCCTGAGCAATGAAGCTTTTGTGAGAAGCTGTCAGAACTTGGGGTCTTTCATGCAGTTCTTAGAACAGGACTTAGCCCCTAAATACAGCAAATTATACAGCTTAGAAGTTTCCTGAGCAAAAATCTTTACAATCTAGCAGAGATTTTTCTTATTATTCTCTTCCAACAGTTTTTTTATCATTTGATATTTTGGGGTTTTTGGGGCTGGCTTCCCAGCTATCCTCAAAATAAAAAGGTACAGTTTGGTGAGTATTAGAGCCAAGCATATACTCACTGGAATTGAGGAGGATCATTGCCTTGACACACAGATACTCCTTGTGCTGCAGCTTCAGCTCTCGGAACCTCGAGGTCATGGCCAGGAGCATATCAAAAATCTCCAAAATTCCCTCCACACATTTCCCCTCATCCCTATGGAAACACATTGAACATGTTACCAAAAAAGTAGAATTAAGGAACTGACTCAGACAGATAAAAGCCAAAGCATGAAGGAGGCTGCAAAAGGCCTATCTTATCTCATCTTTGGGAGAATTTAAAAGGCTCTATCATGAAATCTAAATTGAAAATTACACTGGTATGAAAGGTCAGCATTTATAAAAAAATTATTTTTCTCATTAAATCCTGCAAGTAGGATTGACCATTAGTGTGATCATATTTCTGTACCCTCTCAGCCTGTATAATGAGTTTGAAATCCTGTAGTGCAGGGCATGGTACCACCTTGAATAATTTTCCAGATTTGTTTCACAAGGAGTTATCCACAATCAATAACATAATGTTTGTACCTAATGGAGGCCTCAGGACCTAGTAAAAAAAAGACTTCCTAAAATAAGTTGCTTGGAATAACAAGACATTTTTAAAGAATAAAACAACTCTTGTCCCTATCTCCTGGCACTTTTTTCTATGTAGATATTGAAAGGTATTTGAGGTTTTGGTGGTTTTGTGGTTTGGTTATTTTTATATTTGCAGGTGTTTACAGAATGCAACTTTCTCCATCTTGGATATGAGAAGTGATCCTATTTTCAGATCTGAAAAACACTCCAAACAAGTCATTCCTATTTGTTTAAAATTCAGCATTAGCAAATTTCAAACTACTGAAGTTGCTGTTCCAGTTTTTTTGCTAGTTTTGTTTTATATGTACTGGACTAAAAAAGTGGTTAAGCTCTACAGCAATAGTATTCAAAGGGAGGCTTCTTATATTCTTTGTAACAGATGTTTTTTTCTCCGTAATGTTTTTAAGACAAGACAGATTTAAGCACAGCAGTGCAGGAGAATACAAGAAATTTACTGGATCCCAAGAGAAAGGTGCTGAGCCTTCAGGCTGAAGGCAGGAACATGCAGGTAACACCACCTAGGGGCAGCAGGTTCTGCCTGCAAAAAGTGTTTTTTATTGCCCAGTTTCCTGTGCTCCTCACAGAAGAAAATTAAGCTTTCGAGAAGGACAGGCAGCTGCCAGGTTCAAAACAAGGACAGAGTTTCCAGAGAAATATTGTCTGCAAAGATTATGGACGAAATGTATCTGAAGGCTCCAGGGAGACCTCAGAGCCCCTTCCAGTGCCTAAAAGGATTCCAAGAGAGCTGGAGAGGGACTTTGGACAAGGGCCTGGAGGGACAGGACAAGGGGGAATGGCTTCAAATGTAAAGAGAGTAGGTTTAGATTATAGATTAGGAAGAAATTCTTGACTGTGAGGGTGGGCAGGCCCTGGCACAGCGTGCCCAGAGCAGCTGTGGCTGCCCCTGGATCCCTGGAAGTGTCCAAGGCCAGGCTGGAACAGTCTGGGATGGTGGAAGGTGTCCCTGCCCATGGCATGGTGGTGGAATGAGATGGTTATTTAGGTTCCTTCCAACCCAAACCATTCTAGGATTCTAAATTCAACTAAGATAAAAACAATCAAGTTGTAGACCAGGTTCATATAAGGATGTCCTGAATAAAATTACAGCATGCCCAGACAAGCTCCCACTCTGCCATGTCTTGAGGAAATGAAGAAATGCATCAAATATTCTTACTCTCTTCAGCACATATTAACTCTTGAGCAATTAAATGTATCGTACATTTTCATCAGTTTCTGATTATTGCACTGAACAGCGCAGCATGTCCTTGCATTGAATTTTAGATGAGCAAATAATACTTATTTCCTCTGTTTTATAAATTAATTTTTTTCTTACTAGCCAATTTTGCCTATCTGTATCTACAACAATAGTTATTGATTGCAAGTCACAGAACTGGTGCAAACCTGATATTTCCCAGGTTGAAAAGTCTAAAGACATTTTAAGACTACCCATGAGAGTAGATCGCTTCCCTGACTTTTTACCAGTGTGAAGCTCAGGTCAAATTATTCTAAGGTTCTGTAGAAAAACATCCTTACTAATCCATATTCTTCCTTCCTGGTACATGATACTATAGAGAGATAATCTTTAAACTTCAAACATCCTACTGTACCTCGAAAAAATATTCTTAGTATCCAACAGCAAGCTAGGGGTCTTTAAATCCCTCTTGGCTAGGACTCCAATGTTCACTATTATAGCTAACTATGAAGTCTGCTGTAGTGGCAGGAACAAAAACAGGCAGGAAACCTATTTAAAATAATTAAAATATTGCCTGACACTGTATCTTCTTTTTAATGAGGGGTGTAGGGACAAATGAACAATGTAGTGCCTTGTGTTGCTCTATCGACAGTTTCAGCATCTAGAGACCTGGAACAAAGGGAACAAAACCACCAAAAGATGTGAAAAAATGCAGAGAAACTTCACACTCAGTGCTACAGGAGTTCAGGAATTTGCAAGTTCAACCATGCTTTTAAAGCTTAGCATTCCTTATGCCCCTGTAAGGATATGGAACCTTAGGACATTATTGTTACAAGCACAAGTAAGTGATATTGTTAGATGAAATATTAACAACACCTACCATGTTTAATCCTCTTACAATTCACCCCACCTTCAAACACGCTAATATGAAGCGTTCTCAAGAAATTTATTCCTCTTACCTGTCTAATACAAGGTCTGGTGCAAAAATCAGTTTCCCAGGATGGTCGATTGACCTCCACATCAAGCCAATCATTAGAACTTCCATCCAGCAGCTCTCCAAGAGTCTTACTTGGTCATAGAGGCTGAGATCAATGAAGCCTAAAGTGATGCAAATAGTATAAAATAAATCAACTTGTTAAATTCTCTGTTTTGATAAAGAAAAGTGACTATATGAGAAACAAAAAAAAAAGCCCAGAAAGAACTACGGGTTGTGAAGATAAGGGAGCACTGACATCCAGAGTGCCAGGCTGCCATTTCAAATAGGAACAAAAATATTTGCTATTATCATCTTCCACAAAATATTTGGAATAAAGCAGAGTGGTGTTTTAGTGCAATTAGCCCCATACAGCTGGTGAAATTGGAATGACTGCAGAGTCACCTGCTTTATGTTCCCATGCTAAAAGAGGAGAGAAGTTAGAAGAAATATTGTGAGGGTGAGGCCCTGGCACAGGTGCCCAGAGAAGCTGTGGATGCCCCATCCCTGGGAGTGTTCAAGGCCAGGCTGGAAGGGGCTCTGAGCAACCTGGTCTAGGGGAAAGTGGGAAAGTGCCCCTGCCCATGGCAGGGCACTGGAATGAGGCAATCTTTAAGGTCCCTTCCAACCCAACTCTTTCCATGATTCTATGATTTATTTCTCTCCAGAACTTGCAGCAAGTCCTCAGATAACACTGCAGCAGAGCCAGAAGGCAGAGACAGTCACAGTCACCTTTTCTCTTCCAAAAAAAAAGATGACTGGGGGAAAAATAATGCCTAGCAGTCAAAAAAACAAAACAAAACAAAACAAAACAAAACAAACAAACAAACAAACAAAAAAGAGGGAAATAAAATATACACACTCCAAACCAAAAGACCAGAAGTGCAGAAGTGTAAATTATCAAAAAATGAGTGGGAAAACAGACTGCTCAGTCAATGATGCAGAGTTGCTCAGTGATCAAAAACAAGATCAGGCCACAGTTTTCAAAGCTGAGCATCTTTAGCTCGGGACCTTGGCAAAGGTGCTCCTTTTCCAGATGAGCTGGCATCTCTGACACTGCATGGTGACAAATCCTGACAGCCTGGCCATGGCAGACAGGTTTCCCAAGGTTCTTCCTGGTTGTCTGAGGTCTTAAAATACACACAGGACATTTGGGCTGCCAAAGAATCTCTGTCAGTAATTTATACAAATGCTTCGTGTATTTTAATCTTATTACACTACTCAGCTGGAAGACAGTCAGTGACAGCCAGGGGCTGACATGAACTGGGCAATGCTCACTTTTATCATCACTGAACGTGCTGCTTTTCAAAACTGGTACAGCCTTGCCTCTGATTTTATAAGAAGGGTAAACAGGAGCCTAGGAGTGCTACCTTCCCTCCTGGATTCCTCCATCACAGAATTTACTACAGAACGCTCAGCCAACAACAGATTATCTGCCACACACACTCATCATTTAAAACTGCTTTTAGGAAAATATTCACAGAAGTGTGAAATATTACAAAAATTGACAGCGTCAGTTTCCTGGGAAACAGCAGCCCAAAGACGTTTCAGAGTATATTTAAATAAACATTTACACTGGCATGTACTGATTTCTCTAGCATAAGCAAGGAATTATCAGGTTTAAAAACTCTCTCAGCTGAGTGAGATGTCAGACCAAGTCCCAGGGTTCAATCTACAGGTTTGTGAAGATCCAGATTTATCACGGATGTCATCTGCTTAACTCAAATTATCAGTGGCAGCAGTAGGAGCTATGGCCATTGAACACAGAGGTAGAGAAGGACTCTACTTCTCTTTTTTCCTTTTACTCCAAAGATCCAGAACAACAAACAACCACCACAGCTCTCACTGCAGCGTCAGGAGCCCCATTTAATTTCCTCCGGACTATATTAAATTAGTAATTTTTCTCTGACTGTATTGCACTTCCTTTAGGTTGTGGGCTCTATTCCTTATCATTTAATTATAAATTGCTAAGACAGACAAGAAAAGAAACTTGTGCTGGATGTGTAAAAACTAGAAAAAGACACACTACTCTGGTCAGCAACACACTAGGCTGCATAATGAATCCAAATTTCGATATTGTGACAACATCTTATCGATTTGCAATACAGGTTCAGCAGTGAACCATGTTAAACTCTTTTAGACTAGGTCAACAAAGCAAAAGGCAATTATAGAAGCTGTGTTCTGCTGCCTGACAACCGAAAATTAAAATACTTGGAATTCAGAAGGGAAAAAAATCCAGATGTCTATTTTACTGAACAACAAAAAAATATAAGCCATTAGGCTGAAAGTCCAGAACAAAAATACAGCCACAGAGTAAAATTCATAACAAAAGACTGTCATTAAATATTAAATATGAAAAACCCACAAAATATAAACAAGCTTTTTTCCTATTTAGGCAAAAAGTTACTGTTAATACAATAACGAAATATAATTTTTGACACAGTGAGTGTCAAAATAATATCCAATAATAACTTAGAGATGAAAATGGGCTTCTAACCCAGGTGCACAAAAGCAAATATTCAGCTTTTCAGAAAGTGAAATTACTGCTCATTGGGCCATTAGTTGAGAACTCTCTATTTTTTTCCTAGGACATTACCTCCAGAAGCCAGGCAGGGATGGGCATGATTACCTTCAGGCAAGAGTTTTTGAAAAATAAAATTCCATGTCCTGAACTTTAGTCATCACCAGTTTTTTAATGAAAAGCAAAAAAAAAATTAAATAAATCCACATTGAAGTAAATGCTCCAACTGCCATGAAATAAGGCAGTGTTACGTCTAACTGGGTGCGTATTAAACATCCCAGCTATTTTTGGCATTGCTTTAAAATGCTGTTTATTTCTGTTCCCTGTAACAGGAGAGGTCAGAAAAAATAAACAGAGACAACACAGTGTCAGCATTCCCAGGAACTGTTTTGAAGGGGTTTGATTGCTTCAATGGGTTTTCTTCATACAATTCTCTTACTGCCAAGAAAAAGTTTTTATTTCTGACATATGTTGAAAATAAACTAAAAGTGACTGATTCCAAAATTTGAGTTGGTTTGGAAACTGATTTTGTAAAAAATAAAAATAATTAATCTTAACTGGCTGAGGGTTTGGGTTTATGGGTTTGTTTTTTTGAAAGAAAGTCTCAGAGTTAAAAAATACAAATTGATAATGATCAGAAAATGGAGAAGGTTGGGTTGGGGGTGTTTCCCACTGAAATATTGCTTAAAATGAGGTCATTTTCTAGGACTGGTTTTCCTTCACAATTAATTTCCTACCAGATAAACATAACTAAGTGGAGTCCTCTGAAATGGCACATTTTAATCACACTTTTATGATTAGACAAGAAATTATAATGATAGATACCATTTAATTTATGGTTGCTTACTTCACAGTTATTTTCAGAGTTTCTTAAGCCAGGAAAAATAAGGATAAAGAATTTGGTCTCTCAGTTTTAAATCACCCCACATTAACAGCAAAACTATCATCACTTTGTAGATGTCCAGCATGGCTTGAGATGCTCTGGGGTGCAAACATCTCCTCAGCAGCTCAGCAGCTGGCCTGGAATCTGCACACCCCAAAACCATCACACCTGGATACTCTAACACGGTGTCTGAGACTGCTCTGCCCCTGGGAGATGTGCTCAGCAGCTGGAGCTGGAAGCACATCAGCCACTCCACCTAGACCTGAAATAGCTTTTCTGACTGCTACATTCCTAATTTAAGGATTAAATGGAATATTCTTCTCCAAGTTTGCTTCCTGCACTGTGCACACACCGTGTTTCTGGAGGGAAGGGTTCCTGCCATGTTTTCCCATGTGTGTTCTCTAGCAGCAGCCGCTCTTTACAGCGCACACCATGACAAGGGCAGGGCACACACCAGAACGCTGTAACTCCATCAACACAAAATCCAGGAGAGGATCTATGGAGTGCTGGCTACCAGCAGTGCACTCTATCTGAAGCTCAGGATCGAGCCCCATAATGCTATGAGTCCACCAATTATTCCATGCCTGTTTCAGTCACAGGTACTTCATGTAGGAGGAGCTGCAAATGCTCACCATTTCTGGTTTGTGAGAAGTTAAATGGTGCCATGGACATATTTGAGACATTCCAGGCAGTTGTACTGCAGTGCATGTTCTCAGTGTTGCCAACAACCAAAAGAACCATTACTGATTTTTGTTTTGAAGGAGTGCACATGATAAATCTGAAATCGATACTGTGCTCCACCGATGTTTTTCAGTAGCAGCTCTGTCAAATGAAACGATTGCAGACACCCAGGACTTGGACACCCTTCAGTTATCACCAACAACTAGAAACCTTCTATCAGGACTCAAGGAAAAAAATGGGTGTTAAATGAACCTTCTAAATCAGCTTAATCAGGTATTTATAACTGAGGCAGAAATTACATACAACACCAGCTTTGCTGTGTAGCAAAATGAACAAGTATTTGAGTAAGAACAGACAGCAAGTTATGGGTTGTATTGTGCCTAAATCAAAAACCATCCAGGTTAATTACTGAGAGCAATAAATTCTCCATTACTTAGCAGGATAGAAAGTTTGGCTTTTATACCATGCACTTACTGTGCTGCTCTGTGTACTGGTTTAGCATGGATAGCAAAAACCAATTAGTGACTGGCTTTGAAAGTAAAACCCCCAAGAGAACTGTTCTATGTTGTCAGTGGGGAAATTCCATGGCAGACTAGAAGAGACTGCTCTCTCCAAAGGAACTGGTAAAAGACTATTTTAGAGGCGGTAAATTGACCAAGAGTTCCAGGTTTTGTCTCTTTATGTTGTCAGTGGGAAAGTGAACAATTGTGGGGGGAGGAGGAGTGTTTTAAAGGTTTCATTTTGATTCTCATTTTCTTCCTTTAGTGTTTAGTAATAAATCTATCTTTGTACCTTTTAAATTTGAGCCTGCTTTGCTTTTCTCCTAATCCTATCTCACAGCAGAAAAAGTAAGTTTTTATGGTAGACACTCAGACCACTACACTAAATTTAGAAAACAGGAATTGGCGAACATGAAACCATCACGCAATGGTCCAGAGCAGAGGAGAACACATTGACGGTAAAACCATCGACCGAAACAAAACAAAAACAAGCCCGAATTTCTCACCAGGAATTTTCTTGGCCCAGCCGATCATGTGCACCAGCTCTTTGTCCGCCAGCTTTGTCAGGGACATCATCATGGAGGCCTCGGTGAAGGGTTTGCTGGGCCGGCTGACCAGCACGTGGGGCGGCTCGGCTTCCAGCAGCGTCAGCACGAACTGCTCGGGGCTGACGGTGCTCAGCAGGATCTCCTTCACCCGCGTAGCAGCCTCCGTGTACTTCCTGGCCCTGCCCAGGCAGTGCCCCCGGTCCTCGGGATTGCGGTGGCTCCGCAGGATCCGGTACCCGCAGCGTTCTCTTCTCGAGCCTGCCGTGAGAGGTACAGTAATGCACCCCACATCTAAGTTAATGTTTTCCTTATAGGGGAAGGTTTGGGACTCACCCCTTGTACTACTTATAAGGTAAAAGGCCCAGAAACTTCTTTGCTGCCTTGACAGATTGGCTCAATGCCAAGAGAGGAGCACCTGTTGGACCTTCTTTGCCATTCAAACCTTGCACCCCTTTCTATTTGGAGGTTGCCAATAGATCCATCCCTGATCATAAAGTACATAATAGAGAGAACAAAGGGGTCCCGCGCATTCTCGAGGTGATGTACCAGGTGTATGAACTTGTTCCTACGCTGTGCACGGCTTCTTTATTGTTTTTGTATTATTTTCTTTCTGTTATTAAAACCTTTTTGCTTTTTCAAGACTTACTCAACCACGCCTTCTCGCAAATTATTATCAGCCATTTCTCTGCAAGGGCTGGACCCTCAGAGGTATAGGGAGGGACCCCAATAGAGAGGCACGTGGTTGGCATTGGGAAGCTTTTCCCGCTGAATTTTCCTCCCTCATGTAAACCCAAACGTGTAGGAATGCACCTCCCAGTGGTGGGGTTTGCACCCCACAGTAGCCGGGGTTCCCATTTTAGGAAAGGATTTGGGTTTCACTCTTTGTGTCCCTTCTAAAGTAAAAAAACAAAGACTTTGATACTTTCCTTGCCTTATTTGGCCATGTGCCAGCACAGAGACCCTGGCTGGGTCTTTAGAGCTGTACCTCAAAACCTGTTGCTATTTCTATTGGGCAGGACGCCAAGAATTCCACCTCAGTTGTTACATACTTAGGAGAGAGCACAAAAGCCGTCGGTGCATTTCTGGGGTGCGCTAGCAGGATTCTCCTTGCACCTGGCACGGCTTTTTTCCTTTGTTCTGTATTGTCTGTTATTTTCATCTTAATTAAAACGTTTTGCTTTTCAAACACCTCCACTGATGCCGTCTCTCTAATATTTTTAAACCATTCTGGGGCTGCTGGCCACACACCTGCAAGGAGCTCATAATACCTGGCTCCCCATGGCTGCATCACAAACATTTGAGGAGAAGGGGGAAAACCCTTTAATACTGGATGTCCTAATATTGAACATTAAGTTTCTAGGACATTCAGCAGGGACTTAACTTTGTCCCCACTGACTTCAGCTGAGGGGTTTTGTTTGTTCTACTAAACAAAAATAAAGTTTAAAAATGTTTGGTTTTGAACATCGGTTAACTCAGCTTGAAAGTCCAGTGGAAAACTCCCATTGACATCAAAAAAGATAAAAATCAGATTTTTAAAGGCAAATAAAGATAGCTGATTGTAAATTTTGCTTTATATGTAAATTGGGGGAATAAAAGACTTGAAAGTCTGGGCCATGTTACAGATTAAATGCCTCAGGAACAAGCACAGCTGGGCCTCAGAGTTAGCTGGATGTTCAGCCAGAGATTCACAAGATTCTACCCATTTTCTCCCCATTCCCCAAAAAGGCAGCAGGAGTTTCTCCAAAGGGAATTCAGATATCTACAACTAAAAGAAAACACCCTGTGCGGAGTTCTGTCTGCAGAAGGCTATTTCTGTTGCAAAGAACAGTCCTTTACATTCCCAGATTTAATTAATTGTTCATTCTGACAAATGTAGACATTGTACAATTCTTGGTCAGTGTTATTGGTGGCATCACTGTTACCTGTTTTTGCATAAATTCCAAGGAAAGAGTCTAAAAGCTTCTGCAAAACCATAATATTCATAAAATACTCAGCTATAGTTCTACTTCAGATAGTAAAGAGGTCAAACAAAAGCCAAATTAAGGGCAGTGGGGGCACAAAAAATTAATTTCAGATACTGTTGACAAGGCTTTGTCTTGCTAAGTAAGATGCCGGGTGAACGCAGACTCTCAGGCTCATGTGGCAGAAGAGCCTCAGGTGGAGGTGGCTTTTCAGGTCATAGTCCTGTCACATCTCCAGCAGATGTCAAACAGCATTTGGGTCAGTCTGTAGGAGGGGTGAATGCAAAGGCCAGTCAGGAACAACCTGACTGAATAAGGACCAGCAGAGTTTTCCACAGCTTTTAGGATGTGGACCTTTTGGTTGCACATGGCTCTTGCTCTCCCACTTGCTGCTTGTTCAGTAAACCATGTTGGATGCAGGAGGAAGTTAAAGAAGTTGTCAATGTTGAAGAACACACTTTCCCTGGAAATCCAAGAGATTGGAGAAGACCAATAGGCAAAGCTGGTTTGATGAACAGACCTCAGGCACAGAGCTACCCAAGTGGGACAGGCCATTTGGAACTGGAAGTATTTTTCAGCTGCAAGTCCAGCTTAAGGCCTGCATGATTTGGAGAAAGGATGGGTTTGCAACTTTGAGAGGGATGTGGATATGATGAAATGGGCTGAGTGCAGACAGGATAGTTGCACAAAGAATGGACTGAAGGAAATAAATAATTTGTAGAATCAAGTGTTTAGCAAAATGACAACTAGCTAGAAGTTGCCAGAGCAGATGAGCAGCAACAAAGGGAAGATAAAACACCAGCAGAGACAGTCAGAGCATGAAACATTATCTTATGTAGATTCATGGAATGAGACTTGATGAAAATACCCAAGAAAACGTTCCCTGCAGAACTACGAAAGTAACAAAGCAATTTCTTCCACCATCAGTCTGGGCAAATCCTTCCTGAAGAGATTCAAAGGCCACCAAGGCATAGACTATTTTCTACAAAGACACCTGGATAATGCAGTGAACTCTGTGCTAAGCCTCATTTCTTGACTAATGCACAAAGGCCAAGAGGAAAATCTTGAAGTGGTTTGTGAGCTTCCAAAAAAACACTAGAATGGCACAGTGGGCTGCAGACTGTTCTGAAATCACATATGCACGAAAAGTATGTATTTTCCATCAGGGAAGACAAAAAGTAAAGGCTGACAGTGAAGTAGGCAACTGGAAAAACGGTACAGCTGGAGACAGATGAGGAGATACCCAAGGAACCAGGGTCCTCTGCCTGCAGATATGCGTGGCTCTGATCGCCACAGCATACGAGAGACCATCACCACAAAGAAAGAAAGCACATTTTTTTCCCTGCTTAGAAAGCTGAAGCACATTTCCCAGGGGCACCTTGAAATACAGAACAAGAAAAATAGCAGAGGGAATAAAAGCCATGGGCAGGATAGAATAAAAATTTTCTTGGGCTATCCAAAAATACCAATGCTCTGTGACATGCGTTATCTGAGTTATCCTTTCTAATTCACTGTTGTAAAGATCTTTAAATAACATTTTGTAGCCTATAAATATAAATATGAGCTTATATAAATATACAGAAAATATAAAAACACAGGTAATAGAGCAGATACTTTAATGAGTATCAAAGAAATCAAATTTAAAAGCAATTTAAAAAGTAGTTCAGCATTCTGCTCTAATTGACAAAATCTTGAACAATTTTCATCTGCACAGCTGTATGTACTCTGTGCTCCATCTAAAAATAATTCAATCAGGTTATGATTTTGAGAGTATTAAAGGTCTCAATACCTGTAGAGGGTTCTTAGTGGGAGCTAGTAAACCCCTCCAAATTACTTTAGGTTATTTAACTGAAGTGAGCTTTTTTATATAACCAGTTCTTATTCTATAAAATATGCTCCATTTAAAACATAAACCAAATTTCTATAATCACATTACCAGTGCAGAAAGCTAGACTAGGAATATTACATTTCTGCATAAAAAACTTGCAACTAAAGAAAATCTAACTGATGACAAAAACAAGGTGGGAAAAAACCCAACCAAAGCAGATTCTGAGTTATTTGTAGTATTTTTTATTCACCATATATTACCAAAGCAGAAGTACACTGAATCACCGAGCAGTGTGCATAAAATATAGTTAAAAGAGATGCCATTTATAAATACTTTCTATTTCTTTCTGTTTGCATTTAAGGAAAAAGAAAGCTACATTTAAACTTTCTAGTCAACTGAAACAGCAGAAGACACCAGATTTTCCAATTAAAACAACTCTCAACAACATAAAGGAGCTTCTTTGCTTTCTATTGAAATCCAAAGTTTAGGCAGGACTAAGAAAAGTTACCTATACATCTATTACCATGCAACAGACATGTAAAAGTGCTTATAAAGCTATATATTAGAAATAATTATCAACCAGCCAAACGTTTTGCTTAAGTAGATACAGAGATGTGGATCAATGTGTGTAAAGGCAGAGCAATAAAATACAGCGTCCCAGACTATCTTCAACTCTACCACAAACTCGCTAACTGTAGTTAATATCTAATATTCATTTCTATAAAGGTAATTCAGGCAACTGCAGAAGTGCAAAATGATCAAATCCCTCATTCTTCCTATCACACTCTCCTTATTTAGGGCTATTTTGTCCAAGAAAATTGCTGTATTCAGCTGAGAATGCTGGACTAAGGGCAAGACCTTGAGCTACAGCACCACAGACCACGAGTAAACGACCCCAAGACATAAGAAATAAGGCACATTGAAAAAAAAGATCATTAAAATGAGCCTGTTGTTCACTCGACCATGAACAAGCCACAGCAGGTATTACTGGCAGTAAAACACGCTATTTTTCAAGCTTTGCAAATCACAAATGATGTCTGATATGGTGGGCAGTTACATGGCATGTTGCCCTTCGTACTGATTTTGGTCCCTGGCAATGGCTCATGTAACTAACCAGTTCTGTAGCAACTGCAGATTCTATCATTGAATATTTTACAATCAGTTTTTGAAAGTGTGTGAGCTTAAAACTGGCTCCAGAACACATTGGTAAATCATTATCACTCCAGTCACCTTTGAAAGCAAATGCAAATGTTCTGGTGAGTACGTATTCCAG
>VYZR01049343.1:13821-36109 GCA_013400675.1 Oxylabes madagascariensis | reverse complement strand
TATATTTATAAAAAATAAAGACCTCATATTTATAAAATTCTATAAAATGTCAAAGATGTAAATAAAGTTCCTTCTTTTCCAGCACAATTCAGCGTGTAAGTGCAGTTCTTTCTCCCAGTCCCACAGTTGGCAGCTGCTTTAGGGTGGGCTCGTGGTTTCCAAAGATGTCTGTGGCTAAGTGGGGTAGGAGCTCAGGGCAGCACAACTTCCACATCCCAGAACATCACCTTTTATTTTGGCGTGGAAAGCATGCAAATATCCATCCTTCAGAAGGTCTAAAGATAATCCTTGTCTGCTGTTCACATCATGCTTGGCCCACGGCTGTCACCCCAAACAGCAGAGGGCAGAGAAAAAGGAAAACACTTTGGTGAAAGAAAGTTCTTGGTGCTGGCAAAGACTTTCAGGGGTGGTGGGATATCCTTTGTGCTGTGATTGCTTTTTTTTTACCACGAGCTCCCCCACTTTCTGCTGAAGCAATAGCCACCAGTGGTGGCTGTGGTGGCTTTGGACTCTGGGAAGACAGATAACGTCAGCAGCTAAGGGCCATGAGTCTTGCTCAACAGCTGAGGGCTGCTTGAGCGCGTGCCAACCAAAACACGGCTGGAATGTAAATATGACCGTAAGTCAGTCATCTCACTCCATAAATAGCAGGCAGCACAACGCCTGTGAGCTCTCCTGCAGCACAGCAGGCTGCAGGGCTGGAGCTGCACAGGAGTAGGAACACCTACACCTTGAGGCTGAGAGAATCCTTGTCATGGCAGATGAAGGGAATTAAGAATAAGTGTGCTGAAAGTTTGAAATCTTAGCTAAGTGACACAAAGAATTGGTTGGGCACATACAGTCCTTCAGACATAAATCATTGACCAAGTCTGTGTTTGGATACAGCTGCGCACAGACTCCCCTGAGAAAGGAGTTCAGAATGCTTCTTGAATCTTGTCTCAACAGGAGGGTGTCCCTGACACTCCTGCCTGACCTGTGCTCTCTGCAGGCAGTAATCCAGCACACCTTGCCTTCTCTCTTACAGGTGAAGTGTGTCACTCCAGCTCAGGACACAAACCTCAGGAAGCATCACGAGGCAAAGCCAGAGGGGGAGAGAGAATTGTCGCCCTGATTTCAGCCTTCTGATGTGTTTTCGTTTCTGTAACTGAGTTCCCACACTTTCAAGTACCAACAAATGGTTTGTTTTCATGTTTTCATGGAGGAGGAGAGAGCTGACAGACTGTTGGTCTGACCAGTGTGTTGGAGGGGTGGCAGCTTCACCCTCCAATCCACTGTCACCTTTGGAATTCTATCAAATGTCAAAGATGGAAATAAAGTTCCTTCTTTCCCAGCACGACTCAGCGTGTAGGTGCAGTTCTTTCCTGTCTCCTATTCCCACAGAGAATTGTGGATTTTGTGGATTTCTTTTGGCCAGTATCTCTCTCTTGTCCCTGCAGCCAAGCCCTGGGGGTGCAGGTAAGCCCAAATCCAACCTCTCCTGCTGTCAAGGCAGGGCAGAGGAGCAGCTTCCACTGCCACCTTAAATGATGATCTTAACTCAACTTGTGAAACCTTTCAGGGGGAAGTGGTTGGTCTCAAGCTGCTGTTTGGAGTCATTTTCATGGAAGTCTCCAAATAGACGTTACCCCTCAGTGCTGAAGACGGCATTTCTTAGGAAAATAAACAAAATGCTGTTACCACAGACCACTTGATGATGGTACTGAAGGGGATGAAGTTCAGCTGTATTCCTTTTCTCCCTGCACACCCATACGTGCCCATAGCACAGGGAAACAAGCAGTAACTCGTGGAGCCTTGGGCAGAGCTGAGGGGAAATCCAGGGCTCAGGCCCTCGAGTTAAAGCAATTCACCTAGATTACTTGTCATAAAAAGGCATTTTTCATCAGCTGCTTGGTAAGAAAATCAGTCCACATGCTGTTTTGGCTGATGCTGAGTTGACTGTAGAATAATTGCTGCCTGTTCCCAGCCCCACAGTGTCCTCTGCCAAGGTCCATCATGTCCAACCTGCCTCTACCAAGGCTGAGCAACCTGACTTTTGGATTTATCCAAGCCAGAATTTCAGCTGTGGGTTGTTGTTTGTGCCACCAAGTCAGACACACAGGACAGAGCTCACGGACACCCATCAGGCAGGGCTCTCCTCCTCCCCGTGTCTCCTGCCATCAGACACCTTCCTCACCTGCTTCTTCTTCACTTCACAACAGCTCCCAGCCCTGAGGGGCTGCCAGGGAAACAGCACACGCTGCAGCTGAAAAGCAAGCAGACCTCTATCTGTATAAAAGATTTTTATCTCTATAATGTATATATATATATATATATATAGCTTGAGGACACATACATGTGTATATCCTCCAGAAGCAGAAGACATCTGTCTCTGGCACACAGAGGGGGCTGCTCTGGAGCTGCACTGTTCTGTGGGAAGAGCAGAGTTTCCATTTCTGTGTCTGCCTGGCTGCTGCTATGCCTGTGCACACCAAAACCTTGGGAAGGGGACAGGAAAATGCCTGTTTTCCCCATGCAGAGCTGCCTGGGAGCAGTGTGACCACCACCAGCAGCTCGTGCTGTGACAGGGAGGATGCAAAACACCAGCCATGGTGATTTTTTCAGTTTTCAACTGCATTTATTGCTGTGGGAAGTGAGCTCTCTCATGCTCTCAGTATCCTGCAGGTCTGAGCCCACGTTGTGGCTCCTGGGGTCAGGGATTTAAGGGTTGGTTAAGACAAATAAGGTGCAGCCATCTGCAACAATTTTGCTCCTATGTAGAGCAACGACAGGAAAGGATTGCTTCTACACGCTGAGCCGTGCTGGAAAAAGAGAAACTTTATTTACATCTTTCACATTTTATAGAACTCCAAAGGGATCCATGGATTGGAGGTTGGAGTTGCCACCTCTCTGACACACTGGCCAGGTCAACGGTCAGTCAACTCTCTCCTCCTCCATGAAAATATGAAAACAAACCATTTGTTGATACTTAAAGTGCGAGAAAAATCTTGATAAGTATACAAAACATTTCTCCTCAGAAGGCTGCGCGGGTGACGCTCCTGTTCCCTGATCAGGTCAGTGGTGGATGACTCCAGCCAGGTTTTCATGCTGTCTGTGGGATTCACTGCAATATTGTATTCACTGTGAATATCGGTCATTGATTTTGTTTTGCCAGAAGTGGCCACTGCTGCAGAACCCAGCTGGGACCGGTGACACCAACTCTGCATCTCCTCAACACCAGCAGTGCCAGTGCTGCTGTCACAGGGCTCTGGCAAGACAGAGGTGTCTTGCACGAGCTGGAAATGTCTTGGTACAAATATCTCCCCTCCGATGTCCTGGGCTCCTTGTCCCAGGGAGATAACCAGCATATCTGCCTCTGCCCAGGCACAGGGCTGCCCACGGGGTGGGAACCTGCCAACACCCAGAGCCTTTAAGGTGGAAGGGCCCCAAGCTGCACCACAGCTGTCCACTCCATGACTCTACTGCATGCAAGAACCTTTGCAGCCCCTGTTTTTGTGATTTTTGCCATGTTTTGCCTTCTGAAGCAGGCAGAAAGCTGGCCATGTTCATGTAGTTGTTTTTACCCTCTGGCACGGGCACTTCTGTGGTTGCTGGGTGGTTCCCCAGACATCCAGGTGGTGTTCCTGGGCCCAGACTGAGATATCCATTGTGGGAATAGGAGACAGGAAAGAACTGCACCTGAGTTGTGCTGGAAAAGAAGGAACTTTTATTTACGTCTTTGACATTTGATAGAATTCCAAAGGTGACAGTGGATTGGAGGGTGAAGCTGCCACCCCTCCAACACACTGGTCAGACCAACAGTCTGTCAGCTCTCTCCTCCTCCATGAAAATATGAAAACAAACCATTT
Organism: Oxylabes madagascariensis; assembly: GCA_013400675.1. NCBI lineage: Eukaryota > Metazoa > Chordata > Aves > Passeriformes > Timaliidae > Oxylabes > Oxylabes madagascariensis. Next base: position 32,264 of record VYZR01049343.1, on the reverse strand, counting down.
GTTGATACTTGAAAGCAGGAGAACTCCTGGTACAGAAATGAAAACACATCAGAAGGCTGAAAATCAGGGCGACAGGGTTTTGCTGCTCCCCCCATGCAGGGACCCCGTGGCTTTCCTAGGGATGAAAAAAGGGGACACAGAAACCACCATCACCTTCTCTGGAGCATCTTCTGCTGAAAAAAAGTCTCTCTTTTCATGGCACTGCAGAACCCAGTGCCTGTGACTGTGTTGCCCTGTGACACCAACCCCAGCCCTGTGTGAGGAATGGAAGGCTCATCCATCACTAAGGATGGTGTGTGTACTTGCATACTAAACCCCACACTTGCATTCATCAGAGAAAAAAAAGCTGTCAGAAGTGGGGATTCATGAGGGGTTGCCAGTGCTCCCTTTCCATTTTTGCTGATTAATTTTATGCGCAGAAGGGGAATTCCTGCACAAAACAGGGCTGTGGTTGGGCTGTGATGTTGAAGGGCGTGGGGATGATGAAACCCAGGGGAAGAGGGGATGTTGTGGAATAGCCATGACATTTAGTTATTTTTATTATTACACATTTAGACATTTGATGTTGAAGTTATTATTAGACATTATTATTAGACGTTTAGTTAGCCATGTAGTTGGAGAACACAGCAAATGGCTTTTCAGCAAACAAATGTCTCTGTCACTGCACACTCTTTCAGCCTGCACAACCTAAACACTTCAGAAAAACAATAGGAGCCAAAGCAGATGATTGTAATGCAAAGGCCAGTTCATGGCTATGAAAGCAATAACAACAGCATCTAATAAACATTCTCATTTTAGCTGAACACAAAGAAAGCTGAAATAAACCCATGCTTGCTGAGAGCAAAGCATGTGCACGGGCTTGTGCTGTTAACAGGTCTGTGTTGCACACTTTGGAAATGTGCAGGAAATTTGGGGCTTTCAGCAGCAGCCAGAGCATCCCTGTGCCAGCTGCCCATGGAGCACAGGGCGCTGTCCTGTGCTCAGCATTCTTGTGCTCTCAAACATGGCCAGCCCTTGACATTTTGACATTTTTTTACCTCCCAGACAATGGGGTAGACAACAAAACTTCACCTCCCTAGGAGTGAAACCAGCTATTTTACAGCTGACACTCGGTACAGCCATTCTCACCTCTGGGATGACGATGGCTTGTGTAAAAAAGAAGGGAAGAGCACAGAAAGGAACATGGCACTGTCTGCTCGGCTGCCTTTCTAAAAATACCGTGCTCAGCTCTTCTCATCTGCAGGCTCAGCACAGCAGCTTCTCCCGACCCTGCCAGGCTGGTGGGATCTGATTTTCAATGTTCTCCTGTAAGATCACCCTCCATCCATCCCCTCCCCAGTAATTCTTGAGCCCACTGCCCACCTTTCTTTCAAAGAAGTAAATGTCTTGCTTGCAAATTTTGTGAGAGCAGGTAATCAGGCTGGAGAAAAAAAAATAGAAAAAAAGAAAAAAAAAAGGCAAGAGGAAGAATTAAACCCTGGGAAAAAAAACTTGAATGGGAGTCAGTGGCTATTAGACACCAGAAAATCCACTCTTTCCTTAAGGTTTGTCTCTCATGTGGATTCATTGGTGTTTAATATAGCGTGAACTTCCATCTGAGTTTTTCCTGTGGTTAGAACATTCGCAGTGTGTGGCTTCTCTGATGTCTTTTAAGCAGCAGAGTTGTGCTGCAGCTTTGGAGAACTCGGTCCGCCAGTCCCCGGGCATAAACCCATAGAAAATCATCCATCGGTTTATTTATGAGTTCTGTGGCACATGGGGCAGCATTTCCCACAAAAGCAGGCGAAAGGACAAGTGGCAAGGGCAGGTTTTGTGTGGTGGGAGCCACCCCATCCGACAGAACCTGCTGCAACACCAGCCCAGGCTCCTTCCTCCACTGTCACCAGCCTCTCATCTGTCTCTGGAGGCTCTCAGTTACCTCAGGTTTGGTTCAATTCTTACTGCTTGTGCTAAATGCTAAATTCAAGTATCTTAATTTGGTTTATTTGATTTTGTATTTAAAAAAAATTAGTCCCACATTAAAAAGAAAATCCATCTCAAAGACCACTTTGAAACCAAAAGTTTGTTGTTTGTTGTTTCGATGGCATCGACTTGGTGCTCATTCTACCAGTGAGGTACTGCAAACAAACATTTCAGTTTCAAAATACTTGTAGCTCTACTCTTTGCATCTAATTCTGTTTCTCCCTTTCAGGATCAGCTTTTCAGAGGCTTGTGAGGACTTGGTAACACAGCATGATGCCTTGATGGCATCTCACAAGTGCCTAAGCTCATTTGTCCAAGCCTTTTTCTGGTTTGTTTGAGGTTTTTTGGTTTGGGTTTTTTTTTGGTTTTTTTTTTTTTTTTTTTTTTTTTTGTTTTTGTTTTTGTTTTTGTTTTTGTTTTTTTTGCATCTCTATATAGAAGGTGTGTTCTGGCTTGCCCTTATCTTCCATTTCACTGACACACTTAAGGAACTGAAATGGAAGGTTTTCCTTTATAAGCATCTGCAGCTTTGTCCCTATTTATTCCTGCTTAGCCAAATGTCTCATTTTTATTGGTTTTTTTTTTCCCATTTATTTATTTGGTGTGAAACTAATGCCTGATGGGCTGTAATTTCCAGGAGTGATTTAAACTGATTTTAATACAAGATTGATTTCCATTGGCAGTGCTATATTTTTTTGGAGGCTGTGCTGCTAGCTCCTTCCTCTGTTGCCATGGCACAGCCCTCCCTCACTCTCCCCAAATCCTTTTTCCCCAAGCCAGGTATGCTCCTTTTCCTTGGCAGGCATGGAAACATTGTGAATCTGCTTTGGTCCACAATTTGTATAATTTTATTAGGCCGATGATTTTAGCTTTCCTGCTTCTGCAGGTTTTATTTGGTCTGTAATTAAAATGATGAGTGCAAGGGCAGGGAATGGCTCTCCTTGTCCTCACCAAGGGTTCTCCAAGCTGCATTCTCTGATGTTTCCAAAACGGAGCCAGCACCTGCATCACACCTTGTCTTATCACAGACAGGCCCCTGGAATGAATGAATTCCAAGGTGATGGAAACAATGGATCAATACATTGGTCATCTGTCAACCCAAACCCTCTGAAATGTTGGAGCTATTTCCTCAGGGGACAATTACATTTCCTGAAGTGTCTGCTAATGTCAGCAGGGACTGTCGGACTGTCTGTATCAGAATTGCTCAGTACACACACATACACACACATATGGGTCTGGAAAATAAACAAGGTTTGTCCTGGGACAGTCCCAAAGCCAAAACTGAGCCCTGCCCACTTAAACCAAGACTAATCTTCTGAGCCTGAGCCTCGATCCTGAATTTGTATGAGATACAGTACTCAGTTCCTGCTTTTCAAAACCCTACTCATAAACCTACTCAGGAAGTAACAGACCAAACCAGGACAGGCTGGAGTAATTATATTACGTTAATTGCATCATACTGGAGTATTTATTTTGTTTTCCTTTTTAAAAAAGCATTGAACTGTAATGTTAAACAGAGAAGTCAGGCAAAGGAGACTTCCATGAACCTTGCTCAGTAGACAGAACCAGAACAGCTTTTTCACCAAATAGAAACTCTTTCACAGGGAAGTACTTCAGAAATAAATCAGAAATCTTCTCAAATATGTTGTTATTGACAGCCATACACCTGCAAAGAACACGAGGAGCCTAAGGGCAGGAACAGCAAGCAGCTGCTGATGTGGGAGCCACGGGAGTTCTGCCTTTCTGCCTCCCAGCACTTTTTGCAACTGTGGCATAACTCCAGATTAGTTTTTCCTTCCCTTTCTTTCTTTTCCTCTTTCTTTTCTCTCTTCTCTATACCAAGTCAGCAATTTAAAAGTTCAAGCTTCACCAGCAGTCAAGTTTGAGAGGCAGAAGTTGGAGATGGATGGGAAGAGGAGAGAGCTCCCAGGGCCATGTCCTGCCCCGGTCACTGCTCCTGGGCAGGGGCTGAATCGAGGGACAGAGGAAATGTGACCTTCTTCCCTCATGTGACAGCAGAGGGGAAAACCAACGTGTGGTTCTCAGCACTCCTACACCGTTAAACATAGATTTTGTGTCTGCAGGGTGCTTGGAAAAGGGGCATGAAGGCTCAGGGATTGTGTACAATTTTTGCATCTTGTAGGCTCCAAAAAGAGCCCTGAGACAAACCTCAGTCACTACTCAGGGTCTCTTGAGGAGAGGGCCTGGAGGAAGGGGCTCATGATCTGATCTTCTCATATTTTGCAATTATGCAAGGTTTGAAGGAATCCAGCTGTGGAGAGTCCCATTTCTGGAGCTCAATTTCTTACCAACGTTTTACAACCCAGAGAGAGGGAAACAAAGATATTTAAAAGAGATTCCTTTAAAAGGAATCCAGTTATGGAGAGTCCCATTTCTGGGGCTCAATTTCTTATCAACGTCTTTACGACCCAGAGAGAGGGAAACAAAGACATTTAAAAGAGACTGGCAGAATATGGTACCCAAAAATCCAAGTTGGACAACAGTGTGTGTTTTTTCCCGTCATGCCTCTGTTCAGGTAAGAATTAGTTAACTAATACTGAAACTCCTTCTGGTGTTAGGATTTTACATGATGCTGATGCTTTGTTTCTCTCCCAGAAGCTTCCTCATCCAATTTCAACCACACCTGACAGCAGTAAACATCCCCAAAGCACTCTGCTTTGGCAAAACTCATGGAAAACTGGGAGTCAGGAAGACAGAACTCTTGGTGCCCCTGCATGGAGAAAGGCTGGGGCAAGGATTCACTCACTGTTAGTGACTGGAGTGCTGGATTAGGAAATCAAGCCCCCATCTCAGCCCCCAGGAATCCCATTTCTGCGGCTGCCGTGGTTTGTTTCCTTCCCTTGCAGGCAGCCTGGAATCAAGGTGTTCCTCAGACACTTCAGTGGCCTGAACTGGGAGAGAAGCAGCCTGGTTCACAGCTTTTCCACCAGGAAAAATACTAATGACATTTTAACTCCCCTGGGTTTAAACTGGGATTGAACGAGCCTGAATAAATTTAGTTTTATGATTTCAGATCACAATCACAGTATAAAAAAAAATAATAATTTAGTTGTTAGATTTTTGTCTCAACTCTATCAGCAAAACAACAGCCTCCAGTAAGGTAGGTTCTGCTTTATTTTGGATGCAGTGCTACTGAGCAGATGGTATTTATTGACAAACCTGCTGCTAAACTGTTTGCATTCCCAGGGCTCTAGGTACAGTCAGCCCGCAGCATATTCACCACTCATTGCTAAAATACTCATTTCCCTGGAAAACCATCTGTGTCATTCAGTTATGGCAGAAGCCCAGAACCATCCATTCCCTCCACTGCCACTATCCCCAAGCACTATTTATATTTATCCAAGCCTGGACCACATTTCCTGTCTGAAACCTTCATTACTTGCCCTGTAGTAAACAGAGGGAAGAAAAATGAGTGAGATGTAAATTGTATGTATAATTTCCACTTTTCTCTTTACTAAAATAGAGTGAAGCATAGGTGCAGGAAAATCTTGGCTTTTTGCATTAGCCTGGGCAGACATCAGGGCCTGAAGGGCAATTTCTTCCTCCAAGTAACAAGGGACAGGACAAGAGGAAATACCCTCATGTTGTGCCAGGGGAGCTTTAGGTTTGATATTAGGAAAAATTTCTTCACCAAAAGGGTTGTCAAGCATTGGAACAGGTTGCCCAGGACAGTGGTGGAGGCACCATTCCTAGAGATATTTAAACATATATCCTGTGTAGATGTGGTACTTGGAGACATGGTTTAGTGGTGGCTGTGGCAATACTGGGTTAATGGCTGGACTTAATGAGCTTAAAGGTCATTTCTGACCTAAATGATTCTGTGATTCTACCTGCAGGCATCCAGGACAGCCTGAACCCAGGGCAAGTCAATGCACTGCCTGAAAAGGGACATTTGAACCCAGATTTGGGCCTGGCCAGCACATCGAGCAAAGACAGAGCCATGGCTATGGGAAACACTCAACTCAGGCACTTTTATGTGGAATTTAGGCTTTCTGAAACTGAACAAAATGAGTGAGTCCCTGCTGGGGGAGGAGGTAGCACAGAATAGCTGCTGTGCTTCAGCTCACACCCTCCTTTATTGCAAAAGAGCTTCCCTGTTTAGACAGGCCCAAAGAGACGCAGACATTTGTAATGTGTATTTAATCTTTCCATCTCTTCTTTTCTTACTGTTTTGATGTTCCCTCAGGCTTTGAAGATTCAGGATCACTTTTTTTCCCAGAAACTACAAGCTTTAAAACAAAAATAAGGCAGCTGGAAATTGCCTGCTGCCAGTCAGCCTAAAGAGGTTGTAACTTTTCTCAGCACAGGAAATGTTCAATAATTTAATATCAGTGACCATGTATTAATGCATTTATGCCCTTAGGTCTCTAGAAATCCTTCATTCACAACATTACCCACCCCAGTTCATAGGACCACTAATATTTGTTCAGCGTTACTGTGCTTTTCAATGGTATCAAAAGAGACATCTCTGCTGCTGACCCTGCTTGCCTTTGTTGTTCTCTTTACACTTTATTGGGTCTGGCTGGAATGGAGCTCATCTTCCCCACAGCAGCCCTCATAGGGTTGTGCTGTATGCTGCTATTTCATTTTAATTTTTTCCCCATCCCTCCAGCTGAGGAGGGGGAGTGATGCAGCAGCTTGGTGGGCATCTGGTGTCCAGCCAGTGTAACCCACCCCAGCCCATTTTGGGGCCCAAGACAAGGGCAGATTTGTATGAAGCATGCTGTAGTTACAGCAGATAATAAATCACAAGCTTCTGTGTGGGTCAGAGTGAGCTGGGCTGGAAAAGAGTGAGTTTCACAAGGAATTGAATGACTGCAATGATGAGTTTCACAAGGAATTGAGTGACTGCAATGATGACACAAACCAAGCCGGTGTTGGTGTCCAAGAACTTAACATCTTGAAAGGTGGGATCAAACTATAACCCGTTCTTATGAAGATTTGGAGGAGCAGAGGAAACCCACAGGATGGGAGTATTAAAAGACAGGAGATAGTAGTTAACGAGAATGTATAAACCTGTGTGCTGGGTATAAAGATGCTGGGTATAGAGATGGTTTAAATATGAAGCATAAGTTGGTAAGAAGATATTTCAGTAGTCCTTGTCCCCTGTGGTTCTCATGGTCAATAAGGAATATGCTGAAGCACTTAGGAAATGCCCTCTAATCATACAAATATTACAAAAAGGCAAAAAGTTTTATGTACTAGTGAGATACACAGTACTGCGAATGCAAGTGTTTCCTGTTTTATTACTTTTATACGTGCACTGCAATAGCAGACGGTTGGTGTGTGGCAGTCTACCCACATATTTATGGAGTATTTCACTTTAGGGATAATGTAAGCAATACAGTTTTAATCAGCACCCTAAAATATGAGTTGACTGTCAGAAGCTGCTAGATTTTTTGTTTGTAACACTCGTATTCAACTGCCTCCTTTTTACTCTCCTTACTTTTTGTATTTTTACTTCAAAGTAAAAATAACTATTGCTGTGTTCTGTGGTCTGTTTGTAGGAGTGTTCACACTTGTATTAGTGTACTATAAACACAGAACTTAAAAAAAATATTCCTCTGTGGAATGGCCAGGGAAGAGTGTTTGCTCTGAGTAGTAGTGATGCTGCATTTTTTTGTCACATTTTTTGTCTGGCTGGGATGGATTTTCCTCACGGCAGCCCTCACAGGGTTGTGCTGGGGGTATCAGCGGCTGGAAAGGTTTTGAGAAGGTTTGGCTATGTGTGAGTAGTGCTCCACAGCATCCAGGCTGCTGCTGTCTGTTCTCCCAAGCAACAAGCGATAGCACAAGAGCCTCCAGTCGTGCCGGGGAGGTTTATATTAAATATTATGAAAAATTTCTCCACCAAAAGGGTTGTCAAGCCCAGGAACAGGCTCTGCAGGACAGTGGTGGAGTCACCAACCCTGGCAGGATTTACAAGACACGTAAATGTGGCACCACTTGGTGACAAGGTTAAGGGTTAGACTCAGAAATCCTTTCCAACCTAAATGCTTGTACAGTCCCTTGAAACAGGCTCAGCATGGGAAGTTAGACTTTTTTTTTTTTTTTTTTTCCCCCCCAGACTTTGCTTCTGAAAGTAAAGTCTGCAAGGGAAAAGAAACTTATCACCACAAAAAAACTAATGTAACGCGTCTAGCAGAAGGTGTCCCATGGCAGGTGGGTGGAACTGGACTATCCCTGAGATCCCTTCCAGCCCAAACCGTGGTGATCTGCGATGAAAATCTCACCATCTCTGATGAAAATCTCATCTCCATCGTTCCCCTCGGCCACCCCCGCTCCGCCGGAGCTTCTCCCACCACAACTCCCCGTGACGACTGGGCAGGTTTTTATTTTTCATTTTCATTCACACCCACCCACGGAACAAAGAGCCGGCGGGCAATTCCCCGAAAGGAGGCTCTGGGGAGTGGGCTCTTCTCCCAGGGAGACAGCGACAGAACGAGAAATCATCATCTCGAGCTGCACCGGGGGAGGTTTAGCTGGGACATGAGCAGGAATTCCTTCACGGGAAAGGCGATTAAACATTGGGATGGGCCGGCCAGGGCGGTGGTGGAGTCACCGAGCCTGGAGGTGCTTAAGGAAACTCTCAGTGCCGTGGTGTAGTTGTGGTGGTGTTCTGTCACAGGTTGGCACCGATGATCGCAGAGGTTTTCCGTCCAAGCTGGTTCTGCGGTGCCGGGGACGGAGAGCCCCGGAGCGCCTCGGCCCCAGCGCGGGCGGGCACCTGAGGGGCGGCCTGAGGGGCGGCCCCGCTCCAGCCGGGCCCCGCTCCGATCCGAGCCCCGCTCCAACCGGGCCCCAGCCCCGCTCCCGGCCCCGTTCCAGCCGGGCCTCGGCTCCTGCCCCGCTCCGCTCCCGGCCCTGCTCCTCTCCTGGCTCCTCTCCCGGGCCCCGCTCCAGCCGGGCCCCAGCTTCGATCCCAGCCCCGCTCTAGCCGGGCCCAGCCCCGCTCGGCTCCACTCCCGGCCCCGGTCTAGCGGGGCCCCGGAACCGCTCCGATCCGCTCCCGGCCTCGCTCCTCTCCCAGCCCCGCTCCGATCCGCTCCCGACTCCGCTCCCATCCCCGCTCCGCTCCTCTCCCATCCCCGCTCCCATCCCATCCCATCCCGGCTCGGCCGCGGCGGGGCGGGCGCGGGGCGGGCGCGCGGTCACCTGACGCGGCGGCCGCCGCCATTTTCTCAGCGAGCGTAATGTGAAAGGGAAAGCCGGGGCGCACCCGCGGGCGGAGGTGGCAGCGCCGAGCGGGGCCGGCAGCGCAGCGATCGCCGCTCCGCCGAGCGGCGGCAATAAACCCCCGCGGCCCGCGGCGGCCGCCCGGGCGGAGCCCGGCGAGCGCTCCTGCCGGAGGGCGCCCTTCCTCCGGGAGGCTGCGCTCGCCCCCGGCCGCGGGGGAGCCGCCGCCCCGGCCTTGCCGGGGGGACCGCGGCGATGATGTCGGGGCAGTCCATCACCGACCGCATCGCGGCGGCGCAGCACAGCGTGACCGGCTCGGCCGTGGCCAAGGCCGTGTGCAAGGCGACCACCCACGAGGTGATGGGCCCCAAGAAGAAGCACCTGGACTGTGAGTAGGAGCTGGGTGGGCCCGCGGCTCCGAGCTCGGGGCAGCCCCTCAGCCCTGACAGGGGGGAGCCGGCCGCTTGCACCTGGAGGGGGATGCCGTGTAAATGTGCGTGGACCTGGCTGGCGTGGTCTCCAGAACTTATTTTCCACGTGGAGGGGTTTGTAACACCCGGGGAGCTGAAATATTCCGGCCTCGTGAGCTGCTCCCGCCGAGAGCTTAGCTCTCTGCTCTGGATACAGTGGTGCTTATTAATCCGGCACCTGGGGAAAAGGTGTGTGCGCTGGTGCAAGCCAGAATTTAAATTTTTAAGCCCCGTTTCGTCCTTCCGTGGATTACAGCCGTTTAAATATTTCGAGCGTTTCCCGAAATATCATAGTTTTCTGTCTTACGGCTCGCCAAACGGGGTAAAAGATTAAAAGCCAGCTAAAGGGAAGGGCGTAGGTTGATCAGTGCGTTTCTTCTGGATGAGTATGTTGCCGCTAATACGTTTAAACTTAGCGTGTTAAAACCTCTTTTCTCTGCACCAAAAGATGCAGAGGTACCCCTGAAATCTACAGAAATCAGCGGTGTTGCTTCGCTTCAGGTTTTAGTAATAGAGTAACAATTGGAGTTGTGTCTGTCTGCTCAAAAGTGCACAAACCTTGTGGGTTCTGTAGCACACCCGCTCTCCAGCTCGTAAAAGGGAAATAAGCGTGTGTGTGTGTGTGTTTCTATTAAAGAGAGAAAAAAAGGCTTGAAGCCTTTTGTTGGTTTCTTCAAAGACAGGCTGGTAGTTTTGCAGGTTTCGTACAAGTGGATGATGCTGAAGGGGCTGCTGGTTCAGGCTCTGGGCAGAATTGTTCTGGGTTATATCGTTTGAGGATAGTTGGGATGTGTGACCCTGTGACACTGACCTGCTCATACTCGCTCGTGTGAGAGCTTTTGGCGTGGATCAAACAGTTCAAACCAACCCAAATCTATATTTTATTTGTTGTTGATCTGAATGGGTGGCATCCAAGCTACAGTAGTGAACATCGCAGCTATTGTGGTGAAATTAAAAGCCTTAAAACTGAGTAACTGACAATTTGTTTTTTAAAGGTACCTTTTAAAAGTTACTGTATTTCTTCTGGTCTTGTGTTCTGTGGTACAAGTTAAGTGAGGTAACCTTTGAGTCCAGAAATGGCAACATAACAGGAAGCCAGAAAGTGGTGACAGTTTGCTCAATAGTTTGAAAGCTTCTGAATCCTAAAAGAGGTAATGTGTTGTTTGAAAATACTATTGAAATAATGTCATCTGCTATAAGTCACCCTTACAAAATAAGGATATGCCAACGTGGAACAATTCTTGACTTGAGAATACCATAAACTGAGATTGCCCTTTGACTAACAGGTTCCTTTTGGTCCTAGGCTGTTTAGAGCTGTCAGTCAGTCTCCTGAAGCTTTCTGTGTCAGATGAGTTCTGTATTCTGTGTAATTCATGTGCTCAGACTTTGGCCTAAGACAGACAAAAATCTTGTTGTCACTTGGTATCTGAAATAGAGGAATGCTTTGGTGGAATGGGGGAAAAAAAGATGGGAAATGTGGCACCTTAAATACACCTGTAAGGGGTTAAAAAATCCCTATGAACATGCTCCTGTCCTCATTGAGCGCTGCTTTTCAAACATCTGCAACCCTTTGAGTAGCACTTCTTATTTTTTCACTTGTACACAGGACATGTATTAAATGTGAGCAGGTGGATACAAAATACTGTAATCTCTGGAAAAGAAATAACAGTACATTTTTCCGAGATACGGTGCAAGTACTTCCCAGTTTAAGTACAGTATGAAGGAAAACATAGCTTGGATTTAATGTAAAACTCTGGTAGTTGTACTCTGGTCACTCTGTGTGTGTGTCTCATTCAAAATGCTGCACCATCTGGTATTCTTTGTAATTGCTGCTCAGGAAAAAGCTTTACCAGGAACAATTTTTTGAGAGTTGCTGCAGTCGTACCAGGGATTGTGGAGAAGTATCAGTTTGTGCCCTCTGTTCAGATTAATTCTTAAAATCCCCTTATTGCCAAGTTTCCTCAGCAGGAAAGGCTGTGGTGTTACAATATAGGTTTTTACAGCAAGGTGTTACATGTGCAGTGTCTGAACTAGAATTGAAGAGTCTTGTGGTTTGTCTGACTGCTAACTGCTGAGTAGTACAGTCATATTCTACTTTAAGAGTGAAAAAACACCCACAGAATACCCACCCCAAAAATCTAAGCGATGTCAGTGGGCATACTTGGGGATTTACCTTTTAAAGTAGGTCATGGTGTCCTAAATAAGTCAGCAGATCTATTTCTGTAGTATTTTGTAATGTTTTGGGATAATATAAAATGTTCTATAGAGGCTGATCGTTCCTCTTTGTGGAGCACCTGAAGGTCTTGTCTCTTCTTTCCTGCTGTGCTTTCTGTCACTCCCTCAGCCTCTGGGTCTGGTTTGCAGCACAGTGAGGCTGTTCTGCTTTTGGAGGCACACCTCCTCCTGTCTAACCACTGAACAGTCACAAGAAAAAAGAATAAATTAAAGCTCTAGCCAGGCTGGTAACTGGCAGAGTAGACTTTTGCGTAGACCAAAACTTGGAAAAAACAAACCCTTAAATTAATTGCAGCTTAAACTTTTAAATTAACCCAGTAATGAAAAAACAGCTTCTGTTTAACTTGTGTGCAGCCCACTTCAGAAGCACAGGGGAGGGGGAAGGTGCTTAATGTTGCTAATCAAAACTTAAAACTCCCATATGTATACAAGCTTTGGAAACCTTCTAAGAAGTGGTAATTCTGGCACTGTAATTCTGGTACTGCCCATTCTCTCTTTTTGGCAGCCAGAGCTTTTGCCTGTCAGGTGATGCAGTGTGGTTCTTGCAGAGATGTGCAAGCTGTTATACAGGACAAAAGTGTTTTCTTGAACTCTTTACACAATTTGTGAAGTTTTTCAATACAATATTTGAGGAAATTTAACTTGAGCGAAAAAGTAGTTAATATTGTTGGAATCTATAAGTGGAGGTTATATATAGTTTTTTAAAAAACATCCTGAGCTGTCTGTCCTGTATCATTGTTTAGTGGGAGAATGGCTGAATTGCTTTGCTTGTGGTAAAGTAACTCAAAATTCAGGTTTAGCTGTTATTATGTAACTGAAATTTAAAGATTGCTCTCAAAAGTGCACTGTGAGCAAACATGGGCATAACAATGTTTGTAACAGTTGAGTGCTATCTTTTAAATCTTCCAGCAAAATTTTTTGCATTCCTTGGCTACACTGAAAAAGTTGGCTGAAGTGGCTCTGGTATTTTACATTTTTGTAATGTGCCATCCATGATGCAACTTTCTAGAAGAAAATGTATTTTTTTAAGACTGCTGGGACTGAGGAAAATGGTCTTAATTCTTACATCTTTCTTAGAGCCGTTTCAGTCCTCTGACAAAGTGGAAGAAATACATGAATATTAAGCTATTATGGCTGCCTTTATCTTATGTATTTACAGCTCTCTTGAGAGAGATTCCTGACTCAAGAAAATTACGACTTTTCCTATTACTTAAAAGTTGAAAAGTATGTCAGTTTTTCTCGGTGCCTATCTGAGAATTTTCCAAAACCCTGATATATTTATATTTTATTTTGTTTCTATTATCAGGATTTATGCATGCTGTTCTCTGAAGAGCTGTATAGCTCCATAGATGATGTGCCAGTATTTCAGATGAGTTGTGGAAAAGAAATTCTCGGTGCTCCTAAGCAGTAAGAATTCCACAGCTCTTCCAGGCTGCTTGAAAACCCCTATGGTACTCTTCTGGTTTAAAGCAGTTAGATTTATTTATTTTATTTTATTTTCATTTTTCTTTCTTTTTTTTTCCTGTATGATGTTAACATCTTTCTAAATTCCATTCTAGAAATAGCCCCGCAGTTTCACTTGCAGTTGAAATGATTCCTCTGGGTAATTGGTGAAATGCTTTGAGTTGTGAAATGTTTATATAAGCACTGCGATAAGAGAATGAGCATCACTCACCCTGTGCATTTAATTTCGGCTTTTGCTGCCAACATCCGTGTTCCTGTTGCCCAGCTGTCAGTCCCTCAGGTGCATGTGTTCCTTTATAATTCCAGATGTATGGGCACAACAACCTTTTCCTCCTGTGCCACCAGCTGTAAGAGATCCCTGCAGTTGTCTCTGTATAGATACTCCTGTTGCAGACTTAGGAGAATCATATTAGAGGAATGGCACTTGCATTTCTTTTTTATGTATCTCAGTTGTAGAATTAAAATGTGATGCTAGCTTTGTTTTTATTGTTAGTTGTAAAATAATAATTTTTAAAATTACCCCAAGTAGCCTTATTTTTAAACTTGGTCTTTTGCAACATGCTCTTAAGAAAGTCCAGACTCGGCCTATAAAATGCACTGACATTTTTTGCTTAGTTTAGTATTTGAGAGACATTTTGTTTGTCTAAATGTGTGTTCTTCGATATTGGTGACTGTGACTTATGTGTAGGGTGTTGAAGGAGATAATGGGATCAAAATCCAAAATCCAGTACCCCCTGTAAAAACTGACCTCAGGGCAGCCAGCGAGTGTTGTCTTCAGCTTGTGTCTCACTCTGGCCCTCGAACCTCAGCCACAGCCTGAATTAGGCTCCTAGTGGCCCTGCCTCTGTGAAATATTTCATTTTGGTTGCCTTTTGAAATGGACAGACACGTATCTTCCACAGGAGTGCCCACACTTGAGAGTGAAACAATAACGAAAGAGCTTCTCAAATGCAGCAGGGCTCTGTCAGCTCCACGCTCGACAGAAGACATCTGCATGGCTTCTTGTGGAAGTAAACCTTTATTCTGGCATAAGCCAAAACTTGTTTTATGGATATGGGGCTTAAGGAGAGCTCCCCAGTTAGAGCAGTTATTTCAGCATTTTTGTGTGTTGCTAACACGTGAAAGTTTTCATCCCAGCTTCCATGTTTTGTACATACTTGGAAACCTCTGATATCTGAATGAAATTAGTAGCTAATAACTTGCATTTTATAGCTTTTTACCTTGATGAGATACAAAAATTCTGTACTCTGTTAAAATTACTCTGGCTATTAAACTATTTTAGACAGCAATCCTTAATCAAAGGTCTTAAAAAACCAATCTTCAGTTAAGGCCCATCTGTAATATACTCTGTACTAGAAAGATGTAAATTTTAAGAGCAATATTTCTGTGGAATGTTTCGTCCTGAACAATCGATGTGTGAGCTCTAAGCTGACATTTAAAGTGCTTCTGGTGGCACAGTCTGTCCTCTCCACGCTGCTGAGGCAGAGCAGTTGGCTGTGTCAGTGGTGCCAACACCTCAGAGCTGAGCTGCTGCCCAGCTCCAGCACCTGCCCTTCCTCAGCTCCTCACCCAGCCAAGCTGCACAAACTGCAGTGGGCTCTGCCACCAGGCTCAGCTCAAAGGAGAGGCCACAAAGGAAGCTTTTCAACCCAAACGTTTGTTTTACTGGCCTTGCCCAGTCCTCAGGGCGTGCTTTGATCACACCTGAGCCAAATTTAGCACGGAGAGAGAATGAATGTCTGATGTCTTGAGGGGTTTGGAGTAGTCCTGGATTCAGTTCTCTGCTCTTTTCTCATACCTGCTTTAGCCTTCTCAGGCAAGTGCTTTTCCCATATGTCTGCTGGAGCCTGTTCTGGTTTTGTACTAAATCTCTTGAACCTCTCTGTCTCTGACCTCCCAAGTTAATGTTCTATGGGGTTTATTGTCAGTCTAGGACACAAAGCTTTTTTATATGAAGGCCTGAGACTTACTATGATCCATCACAAAATACTCAGTAGGCTTGTGACCAGGTGTTTTTAAGTGGAAGGGTGAATAGATGCAAATTCTTGCTTTTAATTCGTGCAGAAAAGAGTTGTATTTTACAGATTTGTAGCATCTCTTTTGCCATCATGTGTGAGTACTCAGGCTTGGGTCGGAGTGGCAGGGTTGTGCTGCCTGTGCATCTCATGAGGTTGGGATGTCTCAGCTTTTCCTGGCTTCTCAGATTTTCATTTTTTTGGTTAGATTGAGTGGCCTCAGGCACTGAGCATCCAGAAGGTTGCTCAGACTGGCTTTCAGAGATTAATTTGGGTTCCATTTTAATGGAACAGGTTATTTATTGATGAGATATTGGCGCTCCGTAAAATTATTGAAATGCCTTTGAAGTTCATACTTGGAGTGTTTCAGTAAAACGTAGTGAATCTGAGCAAGGAGAGTAAAGGAGCTCAATTATTTCTTAAAGAATTGAAGTTAATGTTTCCAGTATGAATTCTCAGTGTAAGAACCACAAAATAACATGTTGATCCACTGAGCATGTAACTCGTTGTAACGCTTTGTTTTTTTTTTTCCTTTAATTTAGATCTAATACAGTGCACAAATGAAATGAATGTGAATATTCCACAGTTGGCAGATACACTCTTTGAGAGAACTGCAAACAGTAGCTGGGTTGTCGTGTTCAAAGCTCTAATTACAACACACCACCTCATGATGTATGGAAATGAGGTAAGATGTGATTCCTTCTGTTAAAGCCTGCATGACAGCTTTTAAAAAATTGTCTCAATCTGTAAAACATTAGGTGTGTACTTCAGTTTTTCAAAGATTTTGTTTTTCTTCTACTGATGGCTCTAAAGTATTTGTTCAGAAGAAAAAAATATTCCTTCATTATTTCAATACCAAAATACATCGGCGTTTGCAGTTTACCTGCAGGTATCTGGGTTGGTCTGTGAGGGAATAATGAGTGACCATTCTAGAATAAAGGCTTGGCAAACTTCTGATGAGCTTTACTTCATTAGGGTAGTGCTTATCAGTAGGAGCACAGCAGAAGAGTCTTGTCAGCACTCCATAAATGTGCAGCTTACCTAATAACAGATAAGAAAGAATGCTTGCTAAAGGGGAGAGGAATATGGTGACTAGAATATTTGATCATCTAATGGGCTGAGTCTTCATACGCTGTTGCTGTTAACATTCCTCTGAAACATCATTCTACTGCATTTAATTCACTTAAATTATTTGATCACAATTTATTAAAAGCTTCCTGGTCAGTTCCATGGAGTTAGAAATGCAACCTCTCTTGCTCAAACCTTCTGTTAAAAGCTAAACTTTGGCCAGGTGACAGTCCTGAACCTCTGTGTGGTCCTTGACCTAAGAAATGATTGTTGACCACTGGTAACGTTGAAATGATGATTCCTAAAAGTGCTTTCCAGCCATTCAGCTGCTGTGAGAGCTTGGTGTTCCTCCTCTCTGCAAAGCTCTTGATGGAAATGACCTGTAAAACACAGTGTGCTCTTCACACCACAGCAGTTATGTCAGACTTCAGGAGCTTGGATAATGCAAGCTTGGATAATTTTTGTTTTGTGTTTTCCAGCTTGTCTGTTCTAAAGTACAAAGTTAACTAGGCAGCTTCCTCTAGGATTGTTTGTATTTTATTCATGAGCAGTGATGTCTCTTTGCTTAGTTTTAATTTATATTTTTGCCAAATTGAATTTTGGACTTCAGAGACTTTGCTAATGAGTATTTTCAGGTTTTCCTCTAAATTTTTCCCTTGTAACTAATTTCTATTGTAGATAGAGGTTACTAGAAACAGTGACAAGGTGAGTATAGTTTGCTTGTAATATGCTTCCATATTTTGACTCTCACAACAATTACATTCTCCACTTTTTTTTCACCAACAGCGCTTTATCCAGTATCTTGCATCCCGGAACACTTTGTTCAACTTAAATAACTACCTGGACAAAAGTGCCATGCAGGGTAAGGATCTTTCACTGAAGGAAATTAACTCTACTCCTTTTTTCCTCTGTGATGGTGCATGGGTCAGTGCACACTAGGAGCTAAATGGCATTTAAGTGGAAGGGTGTTTTGATTTTTTATTGTGTGAGACACCAAAGAATGTCCAGCCAAGAATGTAGACACAGGTAAAGTGAGATTCTGAGTTACCTGGGTGAGTGCTAGAAATATGTAATGTATGTAGCATTGCACACACAGCTGTGAATTTTACAAAGTGAGCTCTTAATGCACATTAGAATAAACATTATGAATTATCAGCACAATAATATTTTTTGCTGTTGCATTTTAAAGCTTCAGGAGTAAATATTTATTGTTCAGGTGCATGGAATGGTAACTAGGATGTGCTGTATAAATAGGGAGAACTTCTCAAATCTCTGATAAGTCCTTTAGTTACTTGCTAGTGGTAGAATACATTTTTAGGTTTTTATGTGGGTTTTGAGGGAGGGCAGATAAGTTACCAAACTCTTCAGCATTTTCCTAGGAATACATTTTTATTCTAATTTCAAGAACATCTTAACAAGAACTGCTTGGTGCTTGCCTAATCTTTTACGCTCAGTTCTTGTCTAATATTTTAATGTGTTTAGGTGTTTATTCTCATAATTGCAACAAATGCTTTGCTAATCTCAGCAACTTGGGAAGAAACTAACATCACATCTCAAGAATCTGGAAAGTGCCTAGGAAGGACTTGTTATGCAAGCTGATGCAAAATAGGCTAGTGGGAGAACAGTTCTTGAACTGAAAAAACTGTGCCCCTTCAAAATGTCTAACTTACAAATGCTTGACTTTCAGGCTATGATATGTCTACCTTCATTAGGAGATACAGCAGATACTTGAATGAAAAAGCACTTTCCTATAGACTTGTAGCAGTNTTTATGCTCCTCTTTAAAGATTCCATTAGACTTTTTGCAGCATACAATGAGGGGATTATTAATCTTTTAGGTATGTGAGAATTTTTTTAGCTTTTGGATTTTGTGAAAGATACTGAGAAAACTAAAGAACATAGACAATTTCTGACTGCAGTTTCTTAATAAATTGTCTCTGCTCTATTGCTGTTAAATGAAGCCTGTCTTAGTTTTAGTGACCAGCATAGGCTTACACATCCACTGCTACATGGAAGAATACATGTTGAAAGAT
>VYZR01049322.1:0-13106 GCA_013400675.1 Oxylabes madagascariensis | reverse complement strand
AGGGAAAAAAAAAAGGAAAAAGGACAAGATGAGAGGAGGAGAAGAAACACACAAGAATAATGACTCCAAAACTTTTTCTGGGTTTGTACTTCCCTATTCAGAGGCACACAGCTAAGACAATGTGGCTGGCTCTGTGACAATTGTGAAAAAATAAGCCAATTTGAGCTGGTTGTTAGCAGTCGGAGCACTGCATCTCAGATAAATGACTGTCTGCCCCAGGTATGGCAGCAGATCTTCCTGAACCACTCCTGAGAGATTTGCCAGGATTGCAGCAGCTTTTAGCCATCAAAAGCAGCAACGAAGTCCTCTTCAATCTCCCATCCCTGTGGTAAAAGGTGACCTTGGAGAAGATTTTCTTCTTCTTCTTCATGCTCTCTGCTCCCCACGCCAATTCCATCCTTCTTCCTGTCTCAGAGCTAGACATGTTGTCTTATTTAACAGTAGATAAACCCAACGCTTTTCCCCAGCACAGTTGCTCAAACTGCTCTGTGTGGGTTGTCACACCTCCAACTGTATCACTGTGTCTAACTCAAAGTGGTATTTTCAGCCTGCTCTGATGTTTGCCAGGAGTCCCAGTTTGGCTCCAGAGCTCTCGTCTGTCTCTCCTCAGTTGAGTTAAGGGCCTCCTGTGAGGGAACAGCATGTGGAGAACAGTCCATGCCTGTCCCTGTGCCTATTTCCCTTTCCAGGCAGCACATTCACTGAGGCAGTTCTCTCCCTCAAATATTTCACCTGCTTCACCTACTACTTTTTATCCCCCCCGAGGAGGAAAAACAAACATGTGATACCCACAAAGAAGGTGTAAATAACAGCCACCACCATATTAGTACTGCTCACCCACCCTTTCCTACAAAGTCTTACAAAAAAGAACATCATCTCCTGCTGATTTCCTAACACCACAGTAAAAGGAGTCACACTCAGCAATCCTTGTCAAGCACTGAGGAAGAAAGCTTGAAAGAAAAAAAAAAAAATAGAAGGAATTGAGGAGGACAAAGGACAAAAAAAAAGCATAAAACTCCTTAAATCCTGAGAGAAAGGACCTGACATTTCAGCTCAAAGAAGAAACAGAGCCTGGGGCCTGCTGACCACGTCTGAACAACCACACAGGGCCAAGGAAGTTTCTTTCAAGGACCAAACTTCACTAAGAGAAAAAGAAGCTGCATGTACAGAAGGACAGGCCTAGGTTGGTCTGCAGGCCAGCATCCACGCTCCAAGGCTTCTTGTAAAACATTCCTTACTCAAAACTTCCTTCTGTTTTCAGACTGCACTGTGCTTTCCTTTGTAAACACTCATATCATCACACATAATGGAGTATGTTATTTTCAAGCAATAAAACAGTATGATTTCCATGGCAATAGCAAGGAAATTTGGCAAGGCTGTTTGATAGACTCAGTCTGGTGAGAAAGTTTTTGAGAAAAATAAGTCATAATTGAATCTCTCACCACTAAGATGTTGTAAAATTCTCCATATTATCTTTCCTATTGACCTGAATGCTCAGGACACTCTTATTTGGAGATCTGCCCCTAAAGAACTGATTTACTCATGGTAACATGCCAAGGCTGCACTGGAGCTAATCACTGTACCAGTGTAAGTGAATGTCCGCCTCAAAGAATTTACAATACTGCTTTTAAGACAAAACATTTGGTATTCCAAATGGAGTCGAAGCTCCTTTGGGGATGCCACATTAATTTCTGTGAGTTACTGCAATTTGTCATGCACTTGTGATTTTAACCTTACACTCCAAATCACCATGGTGCAAGCCAACTTCTACTCCCAACAAGTGATCTTCACATTTACAGAATACCACGGCAGCTGCAGTGGGGACTGAGATAAATCCAGGTGAGATGATTCACCCTTGGTGCCCCCAGCAGATCAGGGACCAAGACAAGCCCCAAGTTTCCAACTCTGCACACTCTCAGCAGCCCTGAACCTCCCAGGGCTGAACCTGAGAAGAGAACCTCACAGACAAGATTTAAATCATTGGGAGATGACCTGCACATCAGCCATTCTTAAACAAAAGTGATCCATTCAGAGATCTACTTTTATGAATGCACAGGCTTGTTCTCCTCTTTCATTTTCTTTGAGCTTCAGGGAAGACTTCAGCAGTCTCAGCCTTATGGGACAGGGATTGGCTTGTGCCCATAGATTTCACACTTGCTTTCATGAGCAAAATCTAAACAGGCCTTGATTGCAAAGACTGTTGTGATCAGCTGAGTTGCAGATGGATTTCTCGGGAGGACAAGAGAGGTAAGAATTCAAAAAAATAAAAATCTATCAGAGATTTAGAAACACTTAAGAGACTAGGTAAAAGCAACTTCCTGTATCACAGTTAATGTTTCAAACCATTTTTCAGCTGGAATAGCAAGCCTCTGGTGTTAAGAGCTAGTATGTTTGTGCCACTTGACTGGTGGAAAACTGTAAAACACATGAAATCTGCAGAGGTCTTTTACAGGAAAGAAAAATAAGTTTCCATAAGTAGCGCTTGAGTGGGGCAGTTTTTTAGTATTTCATAAAAATAAAGCCTGAAAGAAGGTAATGACATTAGCTACACATTAGTCTCCAAAGATTAAATAAACTCCCATGTAAGAGCAAGCATGAGCAGTTTCTCAGCAGTTTCATTTCAGAGGGGCTTATGCAATCACCTCAGGTTCTGGTGCCAAAGCCCCATGTCTCAAAGTTACCAACCAAACAACATTAAATTAAATCAAAATTAAATTCATCAAAAGCAGGCATTACATTTAATGGGATTTCAATTAGTGATGGACCAAAATCCAAGCCCTACAATCCTCTCAAAATGTAAACAAGCCTACAAACCCACAACTAGGCCTGTCTCATTTTGAGATCAGAACCAAGTACAACAAACAGCAAAACTAAATCTTGCATTTTTTCCAGGTCTGAACAAGTCCCAAGGCCAAAAATCTTTGCAGTTCTTGCAGGCATATCACAGAAAACAGCATAGGTGGAGAAAAAAACCAACACGAGTGAGTCAAATTAAATTAAGAACCAACCAATTATAATGTTGAGCAGTGACAGTCTCTTGGTACAAATCCAGCAGTCGCTGATGCCTATCAGTGTCCTATGACCTCAGAGCTCTGGATACTTGAATCAACGTGAGAACACACAAACATTTTGTTTGTAGCTGGCTTTTGCATTTGGCCACAAAAGGAGGCACGCACATGCAAAATAAAAACCATAAGAGAACTCTTGAATAACGAATATTGTGGGCAGAGAAGTAACAGATGGTAGAACAAAACACTCTAATTTAAAAAAGACAAAACTTCCTTTTGATAGGATAGAACTGCAGAGGTGTGGAAAAGAATTCAAAAGCAGAGATGCTGAACAAGTAGGGACAGCAGTGGATGGTGCTGCCAGAAGGTGTGGCCCAACCCTTCCAGAACCCTTCTGTGTTACCATAAACATCACAGGGAATGTTCCACTGAGCCAGCAGTCTGACCCACAGCTCTTCAATAGTATTTGGATTCAGCAAGCAGTGAGAAAATGCAGATTATCTGAGTCATGAAAACACCTTGTGAATTTTTAAGCATACGCAGGCAAAGTAAGAAAGGCCCACGGAAATTAATTTACTGCACTAAAGATAAAATTATTGACTTGGCACATTGTTTTTTCTGACTGATTATGTGTCCAAAGGTCTTATGAGAAATACTTAACATTGTCTGACAGACACATACTCTCCACCATTTAAGTTATAACCCCATAGTACAGACACTGGCTATTAGGTGGAAATTATGGGATCTCAGTGGTATTTCTGTGGCATGGCAAGCTTTATTTTGCTTAATTTAACAATAAACTCATTATACTAACTGAATTCAGTAGGAACAGCAGGGGGAATCCTGTTAATTTCGTCTTGAACATCAGATTGCTTCTGAGGGTGCTAAAAGAATACACAGAGAAGGAAATAGAGCAATGGTTTCATAAAAAGGAAGGAAGCTTCCATTTCCTCTGAAAGCTCATACTGAATTTAAAACTGCCATGTCTGATTTGATATTAAGTGGCTTAGACATATGGTTACTGTTTGAGACAGGATACTGGGCTTGATTTGACCTAGCATAGCCCTTGCTACATTTTTTTTAGTATAGAGAAATCCTCTATAGTGCTTGCCATAAAAAGACACCATTTCTACCCCTGGTTAGCACCTGGGGAATATCAGCAATGCCATTCTTCCTCCTCCTCTGAACATGCAAAGCAAGAACTGTTTCCAGCTCAGACAGGAGTTATTAGATCATCATTTGGGTCTCCTCCTCCATTACCAGTGACAAAGTCTCTGGCTTGAAACTCAAAACATTATTCTCAAGTTACTTCAACAAGCATTACAGGAGTCTCCACTGGTTTCTCCACTGTATTAATTTGTGTCTTGACTTCTGTATGGGTAGAGCACCCTGGAGCATGTGACAAACCCTCCTGCACCTCTTCCTATTTCATTCACCTTGTCAGGAAACCTGCCACTCCCTGAAGGCAGCAGTGGCAGCAGCATGGGAAACAGCCGTACCTTGCATTAGCAAAGCTCTCCATAAGAAATCCAAGAAGAGACTCCAGGAAACAGAGAGCAAACACCCACAATTATTACATGGGTACCTCCTTTACTTTAGGGGGTAACTGCTGAGCCCTGAACACCTGTGGGGATCCAAACACTTGCCCTTGCACTCCCAACGCAGAAACAGAATGGTGTGAAAGGGACGGCGTGCCGAGGTGGAACGATGCTTTGTGATGAAAAGCACCACTCAACAACAGCAAAGGGAGGCATCAGAAAAAGTCACATTTCTTGCCCTACCACAGGAGCTCAAGTCAGTGCCACCAAAGAAGCTTGTGTCAGCCATGGCCACCTGCCTGCTGTCCCCTGCCAGGACACAACCCACACCTCTGGAGCTTTTGGCTAGGGGTGTAATGCAGGTCACCCAAAGACACATTTATAGACCAAGGAGGATCACAATTCTGGCAGGTTACAGATAACTGACAGATCCACCCCAAATGATACTCTCAAAATGGAAATTTAACGAACAACTATGCTTAACTGCATAAGAAATTGCAGTTACATTATCTATAACAAACCAACAACAGTATAAGGGGTTCCATGCAAGTTGGTAATCTGATCAGTTGTCCTTTTGGAATGAAATTCAAGCTAACTTTGATAGTGGATAATAACAGATGGAAGAAAGGAGACTACCTTTGCTAGATCCTGGATTAACCATTAATCTCCTCAGATATACAGACACGATAAGTAGTTTGTTTAAATCTTCTGCAGTATTCAACATAAGGAATTCAGCTGTGAGTTTTCATAAATTTGCGACCTGAAGAAAACACTTGGCAGCAGTCAGTACAGACAGTTCTCAGAAGGGTGAGCTTATGGGCTTCTGGTACATCACTGCAATTAACTCTGAAAAACACAGCAGTTTTTTTTTTTCTCATGCATTGTGGGCATCCACTAATTAAGCTGGTGAGAAAAGTATTATTTACACATTTTCTAGTAGCAGAAAGGGAGATAGAGACAGGTTATAAGCCTTTCACAAAGTCATGTAACAATCTGGTTGCAGAGCTATTAACAGATGCCTGGATTTCTGAGTCCTTTTATCCCCTGCTCCCTTGGCATAGAACACCACTCCTCTTAGCTTCTAATTTTGTGTGGAAGACGTTTTTGAGAAAGTGCTGTTGAGTACCAAAAAAAAAGATATATTGGGAGGCAGGATTTTTCTCTGAACTAGAGATGGGCCTCACCTACTGTGGCCTCCAGGTACAGCCAAACTTGTTCTTTAAGTCCAGATGCACAGAAAGCTTAAAAAAGGCTGACCAGAATGAAGTGATTTTGGCACACTGTGTACAGAGGGGTTGAGGGAGGGCAGGGAAAAAAGGTGGGAAGAGGAGAGCAGGGAGGAAGAACACTGACAGTAGAGGGCAGAAGTGAAACCAGAGGCACACCCCCAGTCTCTAGTGGAACAAGAGACTTTGTACTGACTGTTCTCTTTCTACATTTTGGTTTTAACTCTAAAAACTTCAAAGTACCGCAACACCAGTTATAAGGAACATACTCCCTCATTCTAAGGCTTTTCACACAGAAGAAACAGTTTACCAAGGGTTGTTTCCACCTGCAGCAGGAGCAAACCCCAAAGACACTTCCAATACGAAACTTCACTGTTGGAAACCACATATGCCTGAGAAATTTGGGCATCTGAAATGTAAAAAGAAATAATCCAATAGAATAGAAATACCTCTGAAATACTGGCAGTTTCTGGAAGATACAGAATATATAACAGCTTATGCTTTTTTACGGGAAAGACCAGGAGGGAACCCAGCCAAACTCCCAGAACAACATGCACAACTCAGTGCCACAGGTCATCACAAAGGCCAAGAAAGGCGGAGAAACGCTGGGACACTGCACAGACAATTCACACAGCCCCTGCCAGCGGGGTGAGCTGAACGGCTGTGCTGTGCAGTCTGTGTCTCTTTCTGAAGTGGTGCTGTCCCAGACAAACACAGGAACCAGAGAGCTGAGCTGATGCACCCTCACCGCACCCCACTGACCAAAAGCAGAGAACATCCCATGCCCAGTAAGGGAAGCAAGACAAAGGTATTTCCCTGCTTTGGGGCAGAACCTCCCTGTACTGTTTCCCTGTGACACCGAGGTTACTGCGGATGCTGCTTTTACCCTGCTGAGCCTTCGGGCACTCGCAGTGTCCCCCCTGCACTGATGGAATTCTGAGCGCTGCTGATCACAGACCCCCGTGCACAACTCTGCACCTGCAGGATGTCACAGGACAAAACATGGTCATTTTTCAACACTTCTGAGTATCTCATAGGCACTCACCTCATAACACACAACAAAATCACCTTTTGTTCTTCCCTATTTCCACTATTTCACTTTTTTAATTCCCTATTTTCTTTTTTCTTCCATTATGTAAATGACCTATTATATTCATACTTGCCCTGACAGTATTTCTTGACAGAGGAAAGATTAATTTACTGTTAAACACAGATGATATAGCATCCATTAATAAAGAAAATATGAAGGCAAAGAAGAATTCCCACTATTTTAACACGCAAAAATACATCCTTTTTCTTCTTGTTTTGTAGAGTGAGCTTGTGACCTTTTCTCCTCCTCAAGGCTACTTATGCCTCTGAATAATCCTGGATACCTGCAAATGCCTCAACAAGCATCAAGTCAGGACATTTGCTTGGAAAAGGCCCTAGGCCAACGCAAGGTGCAAGGATCAAGCAAAATTCTTTCCAGAGCGATCTTTGCAAAACTGATACACACAACAAAAACATAGGTCAAAAGCACAAGTAAATTAATTCTGGTGCAAAAAGCCTTGTGCTGTTGAATTCTGAACAACACTACACGCATTCTCTTCACCATAGTTTCTCTTTTTTAGGTAATAGGATGAAATTTATGTCAAAATTAACACAAGGCCTTTTTCAAAGCTCAAAGTCTGTAGAAGAACAATAAAACTACAAGCAGAATATCAAGACATGGTGAACAGAAGTACATTTAAAAGATCCTAAGCATCCATCTGTCCTGAGCACAGTAGTGTTCTGCAAAGGCAGAATCTGGTCACAAGGCCTCTTTTGCCAGTGTTGCTTTGCATTTTGATATATTTGCTGAAGTGCTTTGAAAGATACAGCTATAGCCGGTCAGACCATGATGGAAGTTTACCAGCAGGCAGATTAATCACCACATGAACTGCAAACACTGCTAGCTCGTCTCCCTTAGAACTTTTTAGGAACAATGTGTCCATTTGCAATGCAAAAAAACGTTCCGAAGCTTTACCTGAGTGACCAACAGATGGAATAAACTGACAGCGCTCTCATTTCCTGAGCACAATTTCCTAAGTAATTTCCTCTTCATGTTAAATTTTCAAATTATTTGGTTTTGAACCCAAATCTACCTACTTAAACATGGAACAATTTTGAGCATTAAACAGCTAATAGTAGAAAACATCTATGCAAAACCTCCCAATTTCAGCTGACTTCTAAAATACTTCCTGACTAGTAATGCACAAGGCTGACAAGTATTTTACAGATTCCCAGCTTAGCCTGTGCTTCTATCATTTCAGAGCATAAATTTAAGCACAAATCACTGCAGAGATTTCTCTTACTTTCCATTATAGCTCTACTAGATGCAGCCTTGCAGTGCCCCTCCTCAGACACGTTTATCCACAGCTCCTGGAGATCTGCGTGCTGCATAGACTGACTGAATACACTACCAACTGAATTTTCCCCCAGTATTAAGAGCACATCAGACTGCATCAGAGGCACTCTAAAGAATGCTGAACACCTCTTTGACAAGCCATATGTTAATTGCCCAAAGGTCAGAGTAACTATTTTGGAAAAATGTGGCGCTCTGTTTAAATGAGTAACAGCCAAGTGATGCAATTATGAAATAATGGCAGCATTCCCAAAGGATCTCTATACAGTGCATGAAATGAGTACAAAAGATTCATGAGGTTTTGTGCTTAATTTCTCACCATTTCAAAATATTGCCTGTTAAAAGTTAATAGCAATTCTTAAAACATTCACTAAAAGAACATATGCCACCATATTTCCAACATTTGGGAGCGCATGTGCTACAACAACAACAACATTCCTTTGCTATTAAATGCCAAAGGCTGTTTAGTGATAAATTCAACTAAAACCCAGTAATTTGCAGTGGTTTTCATTCAGAAAGAGCCATGTAACATTGAAAACCATTACATGCCATTTATAAACACTCTAAGAAGAAAATTTTATTTCATTATAGGCCAGTAATGACTGGGCTAAATTCACAGCTAGCTCAGCTTGCTCAGGGCCACAGCCAGTTGGATTTGGAAGTCTTTAGGGCTGGAGACACAACACCCTCTCTGGAAAACCCACGGATGTCTCTGAGCACTCCCATCCCAAGCAGGAATCACCCTTGCTGCAGGTGTGCTCCTGCTGTGTGCCTGGGAAAGGTCACCTCTGTTACTCACGCAGCCCTTTTGAGAAAACTGTTTTCTATATATATTAAGATTTTTCCCACACTTTAAGTATCAACAAATGGTTTGTTTTCATATTTTCATGGAGGAGGAGAGAGTTGACGGATTGTTGTCCTGACCAGTGGGTTGGTGGGGTGGCAGCTTCACCCTCCAATCCACTGATCATTTTGGAATTCTATAAAACGTCGAAGATGTCAATAAAGTTCCCTCTTTTCCGGCACGACTCAGTGTGTGGGAGCAATTCTTTCCTGTCTGCGTTCCACACACCTCCATCCTCTCCAGCTGTCCATAAGAAAGTGAAGAATGTACTGAGGTCCCACCCTGTTCTATAATCCCCCTTTCCCCTGAGCAGGCTGAGCATACCCAGCTCCCTGGGCCTCTCCTCCTGTGCCAGTGCTGCAGCCCCCAATCACCTCAAAGGCCACAGAATCCCTTGGTAATTGAGGTTTGGAAGGGACCTCTCCTTCTCTCCCATGTAGTCTTTCCATAGAAAGATTTGCAAACATCTTAATTTTGACCATTGTACAATGGCCAAAATTCAGAAGTCTTGAGGCAGCATCTGGGAATCACCCCTTCCTCTCTTTGGGGGAATTCACTATTAGTTCTTAAATCCTACCCTGAAGTCTGAATTTACACTTGCAATCCTCCCAGGCACATGGCAGCACTAAGAAATGTGCAGGACAGAAAAATGTGCATGAAGTACCACACATACATGGCACCTGCCTAAGTCTGCTGACAGTCTGAAACAGCATTTGCACACCACGAAGGGTCTAACTGATTTCAAACTGCTACAATTGATCTGCAAGGATGGCATCTTAAATACCAGTCTAACTAATTATTTATAGCTGGTATCAACAGCAAACTCATGTTAACTAATCCTCCAAAATAACTCTCCAGGTGACAAAAACCACAAAGATTTGGTATTTATATGTACTGAAAAATAGAAACCTAAAAGCCACTCATTTCCTTCCTGACAAATTTCACAGTGCAGTTAAGCTTTAGTACTACAAAGTAAAAAGAGCAGCACAATCAAAATAAATTCTAATCATCAATTATACATACAGCATTCTGCATTGGATTCAAACATCTCACTTGTTTACTGTGGGAGTTTCTTTCCCTTTTCCCTCTCCTTTTTGTGCTTAATCTGGAAGATTTTCATTAGTAAAACATGAATTTTTTATATTCCATTTTCTGCAGCATTCTTCTCTCATGTTTTAGTTTCTCATCATTTAAGACAAGAGCAGTATCTACAATCACCCTCCAGCTTTTTCAAACCTCACAGAATAGGTTATAAGCAACACATTCATTATCATCATCCAGATAATTAGAATGTCTGTCTGTAAATATAAAAGCAGAAATGTTACCTCAGAAGAGCACTCTCTAAGGAGGGGAAACTTCAGAGTTCATGGGATTTGAAACTAAGCTCATATTTTACTAAGCAGATATGAAAATAATTTTCAGAACTTATTTTTTTAGAATTCATATGGTGTAGAATGCACTTACAGAAAAGCTGCTCTGAAGGCCTTTTGTCTGAAAACGGCCCCTTCAGAAAAAGCTCTTTGATTCCTTTGGATGAGGTGATGTTATTGAAAAATAAAGAAATTGGGAATGTCAGGAAGCACAAAGTTAACACATAATTAAATTACTTAAACACAATGTAGAATTTTTTGGGGGCAATAAACCAAGCTATTTTCAGGTGAGTTTTCCCAGAGCCACAAGAGGTTAGAGCCATTAGAGATCCAGGAGCTGAATCGAGACTCACAACTTGGTGCTGTCCTAAACTTGCAAAGGCAAAGCAGGTATCACACACCTCATGCAGGTGCTGCACTACCTGCAGGGAAACTGGGGAGCAGGAAACCACTAAGGTCTAAAGAGGCCAAAATCCTTGACTTAACTTCAGTATTTCTGAAGTATTTACCTTGCTGCAAATCTTCCCTCCCACATACTTGTTAAGATGTAAGCATTCACATCGTTGACAATCCCAAGTACTAACTGTCAGCACTCCAATGACTATTAACATGAAGTGTTATTGGATTTTGTAAGGGCACTGTATAGGCAGAATCAGAGCTGATTCAAGTGCACATGGCAATCGTCATCCCCAGTTAGTTACACCAGCAGCACAGTGGTTCACCCAGTGCCAACAACCCCGCTTGATAAGGGCAGATACGGTGCTGAAGTGGCTCAGCCAATTTCACACTGCTGTTCCAACAGGAGGTCAGCACAGAGCTCCCAGAGGAGTTCAGTTGTGCTCAATTTGCAGAGGAAACAGACTGGAGAAACTCGTGACACCAACTTTAAGAGAGTGCAGGATTTAGAAACCCTTTCCATTTATCTGGGAATAATGCAAAAGTGAGGATTCATTCTGTTCCCCACCTAACAGAGGAACACAGGTTTCTACTATGGCATCTGATCAAGACAGTGGATAAAGGCCAGTTAATTTCAATATTGCAAAATCAAATCCTTAATTCATCAGCTTGCCAACTTACCAAACCTCAGCTGCCTGTGATGTCTACACAGATGAAAGCAGACAGATAAGTAAATGCAAAGAAGTGAAACTATTTGCCTGTAGATGAGAAGATTTTATTAATCCTTCTTGATTTTTCCTATTACTTAACCACCAAGACATAAATTAACATTTGACTCTGCTGCTTCGTGTAACTCATCCTTAGCATGAAAGTCCAACTCCCAGTTTCCACCCCAGAGATCAGCTCTGAAGTCTGTGAAAAGAATATGCCTCTGTCTGATCTTTACTTGCCGAAGCAGCAGCTGACTTCAAGCTCTTTTCATGCTTTTTTAAAAAAAGTCTGAAAAGGTTTTGACACCACCACAATCACAAAATGAGAAATGTTGATCCCCCAAACAAAAAAACAAGCTGAGTTTTGCCAAGTAAAACAGAGACACTTCTGTTGGCATGTTTTTAAAATTGACTATTCAAGATGTAAATCTGCATCTCATGGACTAAATGTTTGGCCAAAGTGTCAACATACACAGATGCTTTGCCCTGCAAGGTAACTTGCATAATTTTTTTTTCTTTTTTTTTNNTTTTTTTTTTTTTTTTTTTTGGCTGGCTTCCTGCCACTAGTAGATTCCTTTTCTGATTTGAGATAAGTGAACAATGTAACAAGCCAGTGTGTTCCCACAAGAAAACACCAAAAAGCCCTCAGGATTTTCCACACTTGACCATTGGCAGTACTTCTGAAAACAAGTTAGTAAACAAATGAACTTTTACATGCCAGAATGAAAATACAATAACCACAAACTTTCCCAGGCATCTGATTTTTAACTACAATTTCAACTGAGATTGGGCACAGCCGAAGTACCAGAAATGAGTGTGACGTGGGCATCCTGGCTGGCCATGGCACTCGTACCACATTGTGTGGGCTCAGACTTTGGGGAATGTTTTGGAGCACCAGAACAGTTTCACAGTCCTGCACACACAGCTTGTAGTTAAAGCAGGAGCTCTAATCTTTAAGCTCCTCTTGGTTTCTTGTGGGAAATACTCCAACAAAATGATGATGTTAAAAAAGAACCCCTGATTTCTCTGCACTGCTCCACACTGGCAGCAGTGTGCACCCATATGTTTTTGTATGCTTATTCCCACAACCCCCACATGTTTTGCATGGATATGTATGTTGACTGTCAATGGTACTTTGTTAAAATGATTATTGCACACAGCATGGCCAACTTTTAAATGTAAATTGTATGCAAATATATGCAATGCCATCTTTAATGCAGATGTAGCAAAAAGTATTAAGATGTGTAGGGCCTAATTAGGTCCTACATCAAAAACTACATATAAAAACTTGGCTCCAAAGTCTCAGCAAAATAAATGTGAGCTAGAAATCCCAGTGTACACTCCTAGGGAAGCAAGGGGAGTGACTCTTTCCCTGCGACTTCTGAAAGCTGAGGAAGGCAATGAACTCAAACGAACAATTTGTCTGTTTTTTCTTCAGACAAAGCATTTTCTTTTCAAGCAAGATGCAGATATAATGGCATGGCTTTTTCATTCTCTTCTATGTCCTAGTATTTAAAATGATTAAAGAAAGCCTTTATTTCTTATCTAGACTGTATATGAAAACCAGGAGTAGGGACAAAAAAATTCCTGGGCAATATAAGTCTCAGCCTAAATAAAGGGAAAAAAAAAAA
>VYZR01049318.1:56355-81976 GCA_013400675.1 Oxylabes madagascariensis | reverse complement strand
CGCTCCCCGCACCGGCCCATCCTCCAGGCCGGGCTCCCCGCGAACGCCTCCGCCGTGGTCGGGGGGGACGTCGAGTTTGTCTGCAAGGTCTACAGCGACGCCCAGCCCCACATCCAGTGGATCAAGCACGTGGAGAGGAACGGCAGCAAGTACGGGCCGGATGGGCTGCCCTACCTGCAGGTTTTAAAGGTGAGGCCCCAGATGCTGGCAGTGGTGATGCCTTCTTTGGAGCGCGGCGTTGATTTGGTGTAAATCCGAGGGTTTCGAGTTCTGAACTTCTTTTGAAGGTGGAGATGTTTATGTTACAAAGGAAATGATGAGTTAGATAAACATTTGCTTGTCTGAATGCTAACTGTGCAGCTTATAGACGCTGTTTCGCTCCTTTTTGCTCCCGTAAAAAGTCCTTTATATCTGAATGTTTCAGGCATGACTTGTTCAGAAAAAAAATTGAAAATCCTTCTAAAGAACATCATTGACATTTTTGTATGGGCAGAAAGCATCCATAACATACCTGGGACAATCTACTCCATTTCTTTCATGTCTCTTCAGCCTCTTGATTTCAAAGTAACATGGCAGCTGCTGCCAAAAGCTCGCTGGAGGATTGGGCTCTCTGGATGCTGAGCCTGCAGAGATGTCTGGTTTGGAGCAGTGTATTGGTACTGTCATTCCTGCCAGTTTGGAGCAAGCCTGACCAGGGAAATGGAAGTTTTCCAAGCTGGGTGGCATTGCCAAAACTCTGACAGGCAGGACAGCCAGCTCTGTACCTGGTTGTCCCGTGCAGTACCTGCCTAGGTTAATTCTTTTTTCCCCCATGCTGCTGTTTTCCAACTCCTCGTGTGGTGCTTCGGATATAAGAAAACCAAACAACAACACCAAAAGGAAAAAAAACCCTAAAAACCCAACAAATTCCAACCCCAAACCCTTCAATGTTTAGAGGCTGATGTGGAATATTCTGGTGACATGTTGGTGGTGGGACCATAGACAGATTGGTGTCCATTCTGGGCAGCAGTGACGTTGTTCTCCTGTGTTATTGGTCTATTCTAGCACTCGGGGATAAATAATTCCAATGCTGAAGTGCTGACACTGTACAATGTGACAGAGGCGGACGCTGGAGAATATATTTGTAAGGTCTCCAATTATATAGGGGAGGCCAACCAGTCTGCCTGGCTCTCTGTTCTGCCAAGCCTACAAGGTAACAACGTTTTTTAAAGCAAGCTGGAAAAAATGGTGCTTTGGGAGACTGCAGGCAGCTTGTAGGATACTCTCTGGCCTTGGTGGTATATGTGTAATCCTCCTTTGGTGATGCAGCTGGTGTTACACCAGCAGCCATGGAAAAATTCCCACAATATTCTCTGTGTACCAGAAGCACTGCTTTGGTTTCTGATGCTGATCTTCATTCTCTCTTCGGTGTCTTTGTGTCTGCGTGTGTGTGTGTCCAGTTTTGTTGTTAATTCTGCATACTCTGCAGTTCACACAGAGGGTACTCACTGAATAATGTAATTACAGCCTAGAAGTGTGTATTTATGTATACACATAGGTGTGTATATATATAACCTGTTCCCATAAATACCCACTGGAGCCTAAGTCAGGTCAGTTTAGTCACTTTTAACTTCCCACCTCGCATGTGACTGTGCAGGTGGGAGGGTTTTTCCAGGTCTTACTCACCCATTACTAACTGGGTTTTACTCAGCAGTAACAATAAAGACAGGCAGCCTGTCTTTACAGACTACAGTTGTGACTACAGCCCACAACTAAATTTACATCAAAACGGTCCAATAAAAAGGTATTTATTCCCTGATCGTGTATTTCAAAGTAACATTTTTGAACGGAACAGAGATCAAAAGTAGCAAACATTAACTTCTCTAAACCTCCATCACTGAGACCTTGATGCTGATGCCCTGGTGTGCCCATCTTGGGACAGCTGGGAGGTTCCAGGCCTAAGATTTACTGCATTTGTATGAGTTTGGATAATCACTGATACTTGGATTGCTGCACAATGTCAAGACAAGAAGTCTGGAAGATGCCCAGTAAAAGACTCAAAACTTGCAGAGTTCTTTTCCCCCTCAGTCTTTAAGACATAGAAAAATACATTTTATTTCCATCTCCTGGTTCTCAAACCTTTGAAGTCTTTTCTCTCCCACCTGTGAGAGCCACAACTGAACAAGATCTCTGATTTTTGAGCAAGAGGTGGGATACTTTCCACTGTGTTTCTAAGCAAACCACCAAATAATTCCAGATTTGAGATTTAAATGAGATTTGGCAACTCTTCACAATGTACATTAGTAGTTACTACTCGAACATGTAGTGCAGTGGGTGATGCAAGGATCATACACAGTCTAAGATGGCTACTAAATTGTCTTTTGGAGCAGAATTCACCCCTCTTTTTTTATCATTTTAGAGTGTGCTTTTGTGGTAAATTCTTTCCTCTGAAACAGGTATCTACACGTGAAGGATCCCACATTCTGTCCTGCTTCATTTTCTCTTTGTTTTTCTTTCAACTTTCTCTTGTTATAAAAGAAGACGAAGAAAAAAAAAAAAACAACAAAACATTTGTGGGTGAATTTTTCCATGTCTTTTGATTGCATGCATGTTTAGGTGGTGAGTTTTGGTCTGGTGAAGGGTGTTGATTACTTTCTGAGGTGAGCTGGGACCTGTTGGTAAACGCCTTTTGGACGAGGGATTGTGGATGGGGAAGGAGCTTTGCATCTCTCCACCTCTGCCTTTACCAAGTGCAAAGCCCTGTGGCTCCACCTCCCTATCCACAAAAATTCTCTCAGTGTCTAGCTTTTTCTCTTGCTTCCCTCTTGTTTTTTTTTAGGCTGCCGGTGTTAACACCACGGACAAAGAAATTGAGGTTCTCTATATACGGAATGTAACTTTTGAGGATGCTGGGGAGTATACATGCTTGGCGGGTAATTCTATTGGGATATCCTTTCACACTGCATGGTTGACAGTTCTGCCAGGTATACACTGCTCTCTTTCCGTGGTTTTTCCTCTTTTTTTTGCCCCCCCTCCCCTTGTTGATTGCTGCAGAATTAGCACGGCTTCTGTCTCAGAAAAAAGGACTTTTACAATGATTTTGGTTTTTTAAGCGCAGTTGTCTCAAGTCCCAGTGAGTTGTTCTGTCACGTATTTGCAACTCCAAAATCCAAACAGCAACAAAGATGAAAAAGGGAGTGGAGGGTGTGGCTATTGCTCTTAATTGAAATGCTTTTACATCATCCAGAAGTGCTAAGGAGCTACATTTCCTTAGCACTTCAATGAGACAACTGAAAATCAGCCTGTAAATCATTGTAAACTTTCCAAGAGGATGAAATCCAGTTCGTTATGAAGTTTGGAACTAATTTGGCCATAGTTATGTACTAGCTCATTAAAATACCTGAGCTGTTCAGTGTACTTCAATTCTCTTTTACCTATCATGCAAATCTCTCATGGAAATTCCAATTTCAATGCCAGAGGATCATGTACAGAAGCAGTGCCTTCCATATCTTGGGAGTTGGCTCGGTGCATCTTTAAACATTGCATGCTCTAAGGAAACAAGTAGTCATTTGCTTTTACTGCAAAGCATGTCTTGCTGTTCTGGGGTTGATGATGTTTCTGTCCTTAGAAGAAACAAACATCAATGTGCTTTATTGCCTGAAAATTGTTATCAGCTGTTAGAAGATGTAACCGTAGTTGGTTTTGACATTGGTCAAATTTTCTCATTTATAACTGTTGGCAGCTGCCTCAGGAGTTCCTTTGGAAAAAAAAAAAGCCATGAACTACCTGAGGTTTGCTGGGTCATCTTGTGCTTAACATTTATTAATTGTTAATCCTAAGTAAGAGGTACAAAACCTGCATGTGCACATTGCTGAGGTTCACAGTGTGGGACTTAAATGTTCTCACTGTCTGTAGATAATTTCTTACCTTTTATTGAAATACATTGAACAAGGCAGCTTTATTCCATCTCACTTTGAACCTGAGCCTGTGAGGTGTCACCAAGCAGGCAGAGCAGTGCTTGTATAGAGTTTGCTTCTGCTGGCAGTGTTTGCATTTTGCAAGTGCTTGAACAGCATTTCTTTTTTTTTAACCAATTTTCTTGAACAAAGCATTTTTATAAGCCTGGAAAGGCACGAGAAAATTTCAGCTTGAAACGTGCATTGCTTGCGGAGTGACCGCTGATGGCTGTGGAATGCTGTTTGTCCGGGGGTTGAATCCCAGATAAGGGATTAGGGACACTGTTTGCACATAGAACTGTCTTGAAGATAGCTTCAAAATGGTTTCAATCAGAGTAACAGCTCTGTAGAACCACTCCCTCCAAAATCTAATCTCATAGGCCAGTAACCACTGATGAGGTTACTTGAAAAGACCGCGGTCCTCACAGAAGAGGGCTCGTTAATTAACGTGTTGCTGGCAATTCGTTTTTTCACTTCAATTATGCTTTCTAATCCAGCACTGGGCTCCTCAAAAGACCTCAGGGGAGTTGGGCACCCTGTATTAAGCACAGCTGGTTAAGCAGCTGAACAGCCAGGTTCTTGAAACCTTTTTGAAACCCCTAAGCTGAGTTTATAGACATGTTTGGGGGACTGATTCATCCTCTGTATTTTGAGATCCGACTGAAAATTTTCAATAGACAGGCAGACTCAACCAGACTTAAGCCCAGACATTTATTTTTGAATTTCGACACTTTTCATTCAGGCTAGCTAATTCGCAGTTTTATTTTTAGATGTGCTTTTGTGTGGCTCACAAGGGTTGCAGTGGTTTTAAAGTTTGACTCAAGCAACAAAGTGAATCTGAGCCTAGATTGAACAGTTTCTTCTTCCCTCTAAAAATATCCTTGATCATGCAACATTTCAATATTTATGTATGTACATACCTAGGCAGACACATGTGTATGTTTGTGTATGCATACATAGATGCACAAGCTCACACTCAGTGCAAACTGAGAAATCAAAGCAGTAATCTGGAAAAAAATAATTACTCCCAGATTGCAAGATGGCCTAAACATTCAGTGCTCTGAATATCACACAAGAATTGGTTCTGTTTTACCGTGAACTTGCTCCAAGTGCTGTGCCGAACGCTGCCCGTTCCGTGCGCTAACCCTGTGGCATGATTGTTCCCTCCTGAAACCTTCCCATCCAGCTCCTGAGAAAGAGAAGGAATATCCAACCTCTCCAGACTACGTGGAAATAGCCATTTACTGCATAGGGGTGTTCCTGATTGCCTGCATGGTGCTGACGGTGGTCCTGTGCCGCATGAAGAACACCACCAAGAAGCCGGATTTCAGCAGCCAGCCCGCCGTCCACAAGCTGACCAAGCGAATCCCCCTGCGCAGACAGGTAACAGAAAGTAGATAAAGAGTTTCAAAAAACTTTACTTTGCGCCCCAACAACCAAGCCAGCACATCCGTTCTTCTGCTGAGAGCTTTGGAAAGGGAGATGAGTGAGGGAATCGATAAATTTGTACCAGGTTGAGGTAGGGGTGGGATGGGGAGAACGTCTTAGCACGGCGACGTGTGTCTCAAGGTGATCAGGGTAGGGCTGTTAGGGAGGGGAGAGATGTAGAAACTGAATTTTGTTCTGTGTTAGCAGACTGTAGATGGGGGAAAAAAAAAAAACACGTATTTCAAGTATTTTGAGGCCTGATCCCGCGGCTTGTTGGAGTCAGTGGAAAAAATGTTCCTGCCTTAATGGGCTTTGGGACAGAATCCTATTTAATTGTATATTTATGATGTTTCTAAGGTGATTATTATTGTGGTAACTAGGTACCAGATACAGAGAGGTATTTTTCAGGAGGACTTTTGAAGACCGAAGGGAGGGAGTTTCATAGCCAGGCATCCAGAAGACACCCCAAAATAGAAAAAAGACTGTAATAAAGTAAAAATAGGGGAGATACTATATCAGATCTTGGACAGCGTGATTAAGATAATGATGTTTTTGAGCAAGAAACAAAGGCAAGTGCCAGATTTAAAATGCACACAACAGCATCACATGAAATATATTTTACAATTGTTTGTGGCTGGCAATGAGCATTTCTGGAGAGGGCGATGCCACGAGCAACAAACCAGTTGAACAAGTAACAGGACTTTGGCTTTATCACAGGCCACCACTTGCCAAAACAGCCTCCATTCCCACATACTGTCCTCTCCTGAAGGATTTGTGGTGCTTGTAGAAGCTGGAGTTCAATAGCTTTTGATTTTCTTGCAATAGGTGTTGAAGCCAGACCTCTGCACCCCCAGGTTTCAGCCCTGCAGGATGGGAGATGTTGGAATCTGAGGCTGTGGTTCACCTCAGCAGCCAAAAAATCGCTGTCTAGGGGTATTGGATCCAGGCTGTGGCCAGGGAATTGGGATATGAGGGTTCACTTTGTGTCTGTCTGCACCATGAGTAAATGGTGCTGGATTTCTGCAGATTTGTTTTTACAGCCTGGACAGAATATTGTCACTGTCAGAGTAATGTATGTACCCCAAAAAGGGCTCTGCAGCGTGGGTAAGTGTTTGAAATGAGGTGCATGAGCACACAGAGTGGGAGATTCTGAACAGCATTGCATTTTTCTGGACCCTTGTTCCATGAATTTCCGTGGTTAAAAAGACCAGTGAATGCTTTTGCTACCTTTCAGTATTTTACAGAATCTTGAGGTGGGGCACTGAACTTTTTTCAATCTGAAAGTTACTTGGTTTGTCTTATGAGCAAAAAATGTTAATTCTTATTTTTTCTGACTTTCTTTGTGACTTTATGTTTGATTTAGGTGGGTTTTTTTTTTTTTGTTTTTTTTTTTTTTTTTTTTTTTTGTTTTTTTGTTTTTTTTTTTTTTTTTTTTTTTTTTTTTTTTTTTTTGTAATTTTATGATTTTCCTCATTTGCTCGAGTATCACTGGGACAAAGAGGAACTTTCACTCTGAGTGTGTCAGAAAGAGTGATGAGAAGCCCTCAGCTCAATTCACACATCTCTCTGGCTAGAAATCTCTGTAGCTTTCTGGACAAAGAAGGCCTTTCAGATGTTGTGTGCTTTGCCAGAGAGAGAGAGAGATATATCAACTGCTTAGATAGGAGACATTTATTAGATTTCTGCCTGAATATAAAAGCCTAATGACTCAGAGATAAGTTGATGGTATAAAAAATACCTAGGGTTTGGTGCGAGCTCAGTTGTGTCAGCTGGAAATGGTTCCTCGGGGAGAAGAGTGTTATTTCATTGCCTGTGACAGCAGTGCCAACCACTGCCCTCAGTTTGGCTATTTATCCTTAAATGATGCAATATGGACCTTCTCCAAAGCTATTGTTTTCACAGAGGAAAGAAACTGTCTTACAACATGTTTGTCACGTTGGGTTTTATCGGTTTATTTCAGTATTTTTGCATTTTTTTTAGCCGAAGTGGCATTTTGCTTTTAAAACTGGGAATACTTTCTTTGAAAAAGATTTATGTTTGAAAGTGCAAATGCGGTTTCAACCCCATAGCAAATATCCCACTACTCCCAGTTGTTCCTGGTACTGTTTTTTTAGCAGCAGTTGCTCATTGAAGGTCTCTCTGCTTTTGTGTCTGCGTGGAAGAAAATGTAAGCATTGTCTGAAATCCGTATTTCTGGTTTGGTGATTTCACTGGTCAGCTTGCAAAGGCAGGATGAGACAAGCAGTCCCTGAATATTTGCTTGTGAATATTCCTTAATTTCTCCTCAGGGCTGAGGCTGCAGCAGCTCTTCAGTTTCTGCATCTTTTAAAGGTGGCTTTGGATTTCAGGGCTGTTGTCACAAGTGAAGAATTGAAAAACAATCCAGATGTTTTATTTAAAGGGTGTGTGTCTCTGGATCATTCAACCCTGTTTTATTGTGCCACCAAGCTCACTTTGTTCCAGTTTATTTGTGTTTCAGAGGGTTGTATTTAAACTTGGTGGGGTTTTGTCACTAAGCCTTTATTTATCTGTGTTTTTCTCCCTTTGTGCTGTGTGTGGGAGGGATGAGGTGGCTGAGGTGGGAGGATGGGAGGGAGCGAGGTGCTCGTGGCAGGTAGGCTGCGAGAATGGGGCAGGGATCCAGGGCTGGGATTCGTTGGAATTCCAGAGAAATGAGGCCACAGATTGGGAAATTCTTGATATTGTTTTCAAAGCTCTTCTGCTGCTGGGTCAGGGTCCCTGAGGATCTGGGTTGGAAAATCATCCTGGTTCACAGAGAGGCGTTTGCACGGCTCTGATGCCATCTTGTCTAAGCAGGAGAAGAGTCTTGCTGAGTAACATATGGTTTGGTTTGGATCCTCCTGCACTGTTTAGCCTGAGCTACCACAGGATTTTATCATTCTCCACACGCAGGCATTTTTTTTTCCTGCCAAAATGCGCTTTTTTCCACATTTGTAGGAAGGGTCAGGATGAAGTCGGGAATTATTAGTTCCCATCCCCTACAATCCTCATCCTCACCAGGATCTGGTACTCGGTTTTCAGGTTTTTCCAGGGAAATCCAGCAGTCTCTTTTCATCAAAGCAGTTCAGGTGTGACCCATGGTCTGCGTGGAGGTACCAGCTTGAGAGGGAGAGGATGAAGAATTTGTGGGATTGAGCCTCACAAGCTGATTTGCAGGACAGGCTTTAAGTGACAGGGCCACTGAACCAAAGGAGTAAAGAGTAGCCTTCAATAGGATGTACATCTATTTTGTAGAACCTTTGTTTTAACAGATAAACGATAACTGAAGCAGACAAAAGGACAGTCCCATCTCATGTGACTTGCTCAAAGTCAAGTACAAATGTTTGTCATCACTAGAGGTTTTTGTTAGGGCTGTCACAGTCCGTCTGTCAAATTTGGACCCCTCAACATGTGTCTTTCTGGAATAAGTAGCAAAGATCTTTTTTATGCTTAGTATTTAAAATGCACTCCTATTAATTTATGTCTATTGTTGTTGTGGAGTCTAATCCTTCATAAAGATTTAATGGGTGTATTTGTGATGAACAAAGACTGATGGGTTTAAAGCAAGGCTTGAGCTCACCCAGCAGAATAGTTCAAAATGGTAGTTCAATAATTCAAAATGGTGATGGCAGCTGGAATGTGAAAAAAAAAGAAAAGTGATCAGGAAAAAGGAAAATAATGTAGTATTTCATGTAATACTGAGCAGTAAAATGATAACTTTTTTAGAGGAATGGACTATGAAATACAAAGATTAATACAAAACTGTCAGTAAGATATTGTTGGATACCTCAAGTATTTATGTTATTTTTTTCTTTCTGCTTGGGTTTTTCTATATGGAAACCACTGTCTCGTCTAGTGGTACTTATTGGATATTATTTTGTGTATAAGTGTTTCCAAATGAGTGCTTTTCATGGAGGGGTGGTGCACGTGTTTTAAATGTCAGTACTTAACATTCGGATTACTCAGTTTTGTGTAGTGCATTTAACCTTGTATTTTCCTGCATCTGGTCACTCAGATGGGCTGTTTCTACCAGCAGCTAACAGCATTATTTACTAATTATAATATACAAATATGCATATGATTTCAAATTAACTTTTCCAGCAGAGCCTTCAAAAAGGCTGACAGTTATAGGAAATCACTGCATGCCTGCTAAAATGTCCCAGCATGAGTGCCAGAACTGACAGATCTAGGCTCCAGGACATGGTATGAATTATCAGTGGAGGAAAACACCCTTCATAATCAATTACAGACAATTACACACTGCTCTGCAGCTGATTTTGCCACATGGCATTTGAAGATTCCAGCAAAGATTTGTTTGTTTTAAATGCTCCGCTGCTTAGAAATGCTTGTAAAGCATTAACTGAGAGCTGATTAAACGCAGTGTGTTGGCCAGGGGAAGAAGATGGAGTTAAAATAGGGATATAGTAATGCATTGATGCATGAGGTTTGGGTGCAGTGGGCTTTTCTCCTTCTGGAGGGCAGATATGGAGCTAAAGGTCTGTCTGAGGCTGGCTGGTGCTGTTCTCACCTCTGGCCTGCTAAAAGCACAAAGGAAGCACACAAGGAATATTTTCTGGAGGAGCTCTGCCTTCCTGTTGAG
Organism: Oxylabes madagascariensis; assembly: GCA_013400675.1. Classification (NCBI taxonomy): domain Eukaryota; kingdom Metazoa; phylum Chordata; class Aves; order Passeriformes; family Timaliidae; genus Oxylabes; species Oxylabes madagascariensis. Next base: position 72,013 of record VYZR01049318.1, on the reverse strand, counting down.
GTTAACATGTACCATAATGGTTCTTTCAGTGCTCTGCTCAACTCAAGCTGACTTTCACCTTTCTTTCTTTAATTAAGCACTCAAAGCACCTCCCCAGTGCAGTGTCATCACCTAAAACAGAGTGTCAGCACACTGAGGGGGCCCCCACGATGTTTAATTCACCTGTGTCAGGTGAACCTGCATGGTGAGGGGTTGGAGAGCAGAGCTGCACGTGGCAAGCTGGAAAAAAGAAAAAAAAAAGCATACAGGAAGGTGCCACTTAAATGTAGATTAAAGCTGACCGTGTCTACTGACCTTGGAATAGGTAGGATTTTCCTCAGTCTTTTATAGTGTGCTCTAAGGCAGTGAAAGAAAAGATGCTTGAGGGAGGAGATCAAAGGTTAATTCTTTCTTATTGCAGGAAAGGTGAGAGGCCATTTCAAAAAAAGAAAATCTCCCCCAACCACAGGCCAGGCTGGGTTGGCTTCATCTTTTCTGGAGCAGATTTTTATAGCCCTTGAGCTCCTGTAACTCCTTGTACTGCTCCAGTTAATCAATCAGGAGAATATTCCCTGGGAGTACAGTCCATTTGTCTTCTCCCAGACATGGAGTAGTTCCTCTGGATTTCTCATCATTCCTATCCATGTTAATGCACTTTGGTTACCTCCAGTGTCTCTGGCCCATCACGCGGTTCTGCTGTGAAGTAAATACGTGGAGTAGTGTTAAAAGGGAAACTGGCAGAGCCCTTAATCTGCTTTTTTCTATACATTATTGCTATTTAAGCTCTGTGTTTGAAACGCATCACCAGAGTATTTCAGTTATTGCAAGTTTATATTTATAGGCTTTAACCAGGCTAAGGCTGCTGAATGGTGAGTGTAAAAACTAGTGAAAAGATGAAACTCTGGAAGAGATCCAGACAGTGTCTAGTACAATTATTGTATTCATGGAAATAAACCCCAAAAAACAAGACCCCAGAACCCAGAATTCTGGATTATTTCTGATACCTAAGGTATCTAAATTGTGTAGCTTCACTTCTATGCCTCTCTGTCCCTTGAAAATAATGGCTGTAATGGCACAGACAGGCACGGAGGTAAAGGGAATGTTAATCAATCAAGAATATAAGAATCAAGACTTGATTAAAAAAGTTGGTAGAATGACTGGAGGATAGTAAGTAGATTTTGGAAATATGGAGGAAATGGTCATAGAGTATTGATAGGTTTGTGGTGAGAGATGCAAGAATGGAAGCCAGAAATAATGGAAAAGTGGAATTCGGGAAGTAGGGTTGGGGCAGAGGAGCTGCCACGTTGGAGACTTGCACATTTCTTGGTGCTGAGCTGGTTCATTTCATGAAGCACCATTTTTAAACTGTAATGAAATAATGAAAATGAGCAAAAAAAAAAAAACAACAAAAAACCCCCCAAAACAAAACCAAACCAACAAAAAAACAGGCAGATCAGATTCCAGCCCTGGTTCTCCCGCTGTCTGGTCCAGCAGGTGAGCTCCCCTCTGCAGGCTGGGCATGGCAGCATCTCTCTCTCAGGACTCCATTCAGTATTCACTCACTGATTTATTTACAGCTCCATAGTCTGCCTTAATAGTACTTTTCTGTTTGTATCCCAAGTGGTCACTGGATTTATTTTCCTAAAGGAATGTGCCAGGTACTTATATTTGCTGAAAGTAAATATTAACATTTGTGATGGTGGGATGAATGAGGCAGAAGCAGTCCACCTTTCTTTTTTGAATGGTGGCCTTGTGTTTGTGCTGTTTCACTCTCTCTTTCCGTGGACAGCACATCTTGTGTGCAGGAGCTGTTTCTGATATCAGGAAAGGTCTGTCAGCTGCAGATCTGGTTACCAAGATTAATTTTTTGATAGCAATCCTTAACATTTTCTTCCTTATGTAACCTCATAACCTCTGTTTTTAGAAAGATGCCTTTTGAAATCTAAAACCTGTGGAGCAAAACTGTAACCTGGTGACATTTTACATAAGCAAACCTGGTGGCAAAGCTGATCCTCATCCAGGTGATGAGGGTGTGGGTACTCTGCTGCTCCAGGCTTCCAGCTGAGTCCAAAAGAAGAACCTCCTGCTGCCTGGTGTGAGGATGGGTGCCAGTGGTGGCTTTGTGACAATCCCAGCCTGGCTGCCGGGTTTGGGCTTGGCCAAGACGCGGTTGTGGCACGGAGAGAGGAGGAGGATTCACACTCGGGAGGGGAAGACTGGCAATACAAGCATTTCTATTTCGTGTCAGTATTCACTTCAAACTCTGAGGTCAGCAGATGTCAGGCTGCTGCTTGCAGCCTTGAGGAAAGAGCCTTACAGCAGATTCACACCAAAACAAATTTTGTCACATGGATGGAGCAGCTGCGTCCTTTTTCAAAACATTTATCAATAAGTACCTTTGGTACTCTAAGGAAGATGTGTGGGCTGATGAGAAATCACACTCCCAAGTTTCAAAACTGAGTTATTTTTAGGACCTCTTCCCCACATTTCCTGTAGAGTCTTCAGCTAAGAATGTAGTTAATTGAAAACTGAAGTGTTGTGATAGCTTTTTGATGCTTTCAGTATTGAGCACTTGGAAAATAGAAAGTGGTAGAAATCATATAGGTTGGAAAAGACCTTTAAGATCGTTGGGTCCAAATGTAAGCCCTGCCAAGGCCACCACCAAACCATGTCCCACGTGCCACATCTACACATACTTTAAATCCTTCCAAGGTTGGTGACTCCACACTGCCCTGGGCAGCCTGACAATCCATCCATTGAAGGAACTGTTCTTAGTATCCAGTCCAAACCTCCCCTGGAGGCCATTTACACTTGTGCTATTGCTTTTCCTTGGGAGAAGAGATGGAGCCCTGATTTGGGAAAAGACGTGGTGACATGGACACCTAGGAGTGGAAGAAGAGAACTTTTTGGTCACCTCTGCTCATGGTATAAGCTGCCCACTTGGATATCTGAGGGCAGTGATATAAATACTGCCAGTTTATTTAAAAAAATCTTAATATGATAAACAAAGATACCGTCTGAGGGAATAAATGTAAAACTCACGTGGTTTTTGATCTGTGGGACAGCCTGACAGCCTTGGCAGCCGTTAGAGTCAGTACGTGCTTACAGGGGAGGCTAAATGTGAGACCAGAGCACTAGAATCAAGACTGTAGGTTCAGCCTCTCCCTAATACCTCGATTCTGAGCTGGCTCGCTATCAGGTGCTGGTGGTTTTCGGATTTTGGGCCAAGATTACATCTCCATCTTTCTGCTCTTTCCTTGTTGCATCTTGCATCGCAACCGCAGGTGTCGGCCGACTCGAGCTCCTCCATGAACTCCAACACGCCCCTGGTGAGGATCACCACCCGCCTCTCCTCCACTGCTGATGCCCCCATGCTGGCCGGGGTCTCGGAGTACGAGCTGCCAGAAGACCCAAAGTGGGAGTTCCCAAGAGATAAGTACGTGGCTTTCTTCCTCTGGCACCGCCTCTGCATGTCTGAGTAACCCTAAACAGCAAGGGAGGAGGAGGCATCTCTCCTCATAAATCCAGGGGTTTCTCTGGTTTAAAGAAAGCAATCTCGTTTTACCTGAAGCTGCTCTGAAGATCAAGATACAATTCAATTGTCTGGAATCAGTTTGTGTTAAATAGAAACTAAATTTCTTCTGCCTGCAGTCCCGATTATATTTTCAGATTTCTTGCAGGTTTTCAGATGCTCTGCTGAAATGTAGCTCCTCTGTTAGGAAATGAGTTAGGAAAATTCGGTGTGATCTAGACTGGGAAAAATATCCACATGCTAGCACTGTTGAAGGGCAATGGTGATTACCTCTGAACATTAACCCATGTTTCTTAGTTGACTATTTAATTGGCTAGTATTTATAAAAACAGGTAATACAATATGTAGGAGATAGAGAAAGTCTAAATTATACTATTGAGCAATCTTTTCTTTCTGGGTAGGATTTGGTGTTGAGTTTGTATTGACATCTATTAATGGAGATGATTCTTTTTAATTTAGGGGAACATTTTGCATGTTGGGTGCATGTATGTGCAATTTCTGTGGCTTAAAAGTGTTGGGTTTCGAGCAGAGCATACTGAATTTGGATATATTCAAAGTCACGTGGCTACATAAAATTTTTCTTCAAAGTGTGTTGACTAACATGCAAAATAAGCTTTTGGATAATCTAATTAAAACTGTAACCATATTGCTTAATATAAAAAAAAGACATGCAAAAGAGAGATAATGTTAACACAGGTAAAAACCGTGTTTATTTATCAGAATTAATGCTAACTTTAAGAAGTCTTTAGATGGCTTTGAGAAAATAACATCTTTTATCATGGGCAATTCTCTTTGGAAGTTCAGTGTTGTAATTTTTGGATAGACGAACTGTGATTTTGAGCCTTCTGATAACTGTTCTGGAAATTATTTTATTGGTTTAGCTGCAAACTGGAGTAAAAGGCTGTAATTGCCACCTGCAGCATTCTGATCAACAGCGAGGGCCTGTATATGTGCTCCTGTCAGCCCGTGCCCTGGGGGGATACACTAAATGCGGAAAATTTTAGAGTTGCTAAACATTTAAACCCAGTGTTCAGCACAAGGGTAGGTGGAGCAGATTTGCAATGAAAGGAGGCTATTTAGAGGCAGTTTATTAGGCTGGGGGGCAGCAGGCACACAATGAGGGGTTTGTTACTTTGGTCCTAGCAGGGCAATAGCACATAAATTAACCAGTTCCCAATGCAAATGTTTGTTCTCTGCCAAGACCCTAAATTCAGTTTTAGTTCTGGAGAAAGCGCAGGGTGACCTCAGCATAGCATATGCTGCCCTTCGGTCTTTGCACCTTTTTAAAACTTGCATTTGCTTTAGAAACCAGTCCAAAACAGCTCGAGGAATTCTCACCAAGCCAGAGCCCACATGTGACAGGGTGAGCCGGCTGCCCTCGGGAGGAGCCACCTCACTTCTGTCCCGTGCCCCAGCAGATAAGCAAGGTTTCAAATCACTTAGCCCTTGTCTAACATTTCTGCTGATGGTATGACAGCCTCTCCCTGTTCTTCATGGTGGAAGACAGGTGTCCATGCTTTTAAGAATGAGTCCCTACGTCTGTGATATCTGTGCGATCCTCCTGTTGACCACGGAAAGTCAAGTCCTTAAGAATTTGTTTATGAAAATGCTTGTCTGAATCTGGCCCGTGTTGGATAACACTGTCAGCATCACACTCACTGAGCATCCTCCCTGATTCCTGCCACAGCACTGCTGCTGGATGTCAGATGGTGTTCTCTGCAAGTAAAGGAGCCTGGCTCTGCTCCTTAAGCACTTAGGCTGGAATCAAAAAGATTTTGCCCAGAGGCTTTCAAGTTTCTTTTTTATTCCATCTCTTTCTCCTCATGAAGATGAGATCGAGATCTCCGTCTGGTACATCTCAGCAGGTTTTGCAGCCAGGACTACGCTCCACAAAATGCATTCTGCAGAGCCCACTTAGTGACTGCTCCTTTTAGGAGGGTTTGATGCTGGTGCTGTGATGATTACACAACCGAGTTTGTTTTTCCCAGTCTGTTTCCCCTCTCTGAGCAGAGCCTGGGCACTGCGGGCAGGAGGCACCTCCTGGTCCCCTCAGCCAAGACCCTTGTGGCTGCAAACAGCCTGCAGCCAAGGAAGAGCCACTGTGCTGGACCCTCTGTGGCTGCAACTTGGCTCTCATCTCCTTGTGGTCAGTGTGGAGAAAAGATGACCAGCCGTGTTGTGGTGGCAGGAGAAGCTGGCCTGTTGCTGGCTGCTCCCCGATTCCAGCCACGCTCTGAAGCTTTTTGAAAGCTCTGCCCCTTCACACTGCACCTCCCCACAAGCCATCAAGGGCAGCCTTGAGGAGAGCTTAAAAGCCGGGCTTAGTGACTGATGTGCCTCTCTGAGATGCTCGCTCCACCACCCCTAAGAAAACCCGAAAACCAACGCGCACCCAGGCCCTTATTGGTTCCATATGATAAACGCCTCGTGCTGCAGCAAGCTGGTGAAAGGTTTTTATATTTAGCCCTGGAATTTCACTGGCTGCACCTCTTCCCCAGATGCTGTGTGTTAATCTGCTGTTTGCACCCCCAGGCTGACGCTGGGCAAGCCCCTGGGAGAAGGTTGCTTTGGGCAAGTGGTCATGGCCGAAGCGGTGGGGATTGACAAAGACAGACCCAAAGAAGCAGTGACCGTGGCAGTGAAGATGTTGAAAGGTAAGAAAATTGGGTGATTAGGGATCAGAACGGGCGATGTGGCAGCTCTCAGCCGCAGAGTTTTCTTTTGTGGCATCTGAACTCTGTCATCGTTGTGGGGTGGGTCAAAGAGCGCATAGCTGACCTCAGCCTTCAGCAGTTTGGGGTGTAAATCTGCACCCTTGACAGCCTGTTTATCTTGAGCAGTGGGTATTTGGGAGCCAGGAGATGTATTAGCATCGTGTGGGTCTCTCTGCTTTCAGTTTATTTCATGTCAGAGGCTACCCTTGTGTAGATCCGAGCCCATTCGGTCCAGATGGTCGGTGCCTATTTATTTTGAATTTAATTGTAAGGTTAGTTTGCAGGAAAGGCGGTGTTATTGGAGTTTGATAGCTAAGGACAGCTTTTTTATGTCTGATCTTGCTGTGCTGCCTCTTTACAGTGTTATTACACTGAAGAGTTGATCAGTCCACCAAAGAGGCTGGGATTATTTTTTGGTAAGATCTAATATATGATGTGCAGTGTAAACTGGAAAACAAATCCCACATTCTGCATTTTGAGCCACATATACTTTACACCAACTGGTGAACCTTACTGAAGCTCAGGCTGGCACGCTGAAATATATGAACTGAACCTGTGTCTTCTACAGATGATGCCACAGAAAAAGACCTGTCTGACCTGGTGTCAGAGATGGAGATGATGAAGATGATCGGGAAGCATAAAAATATCATCAATCTTCTTGGAGCCTGTACCCAGGATGGTGAGTAGAGAAAAGAAAGTAAACCAGGGCTTTCCAACAGGTCTGTGAAAGTCTCATTAATCATAATTTTTCAAGAGGTTTAAAGGAAGCAGTCATGCCGTGATAGGATTTTTAGGTATTTCTTTAGCTTAACAGCAATATTTTAACTTCTGTTTCTCATTATAGTTGCAGCCTTAATATGAGAAAGGGTCCTATATCATATGAAAACTCTCTAATCCCTTGCTGTAAGGAACAAATGACCTTTTGCAGGGCCTTTACCCATGTCTGCTGCTCTGAATTGTCAGCCCTGATTTAGGAGAACTTTCACCCCACAAATTCGAAATGAGCACTTTCACTCCTGGAAAAGCTAATTATGCCACATAAAATGATGCAAAATGGCATAACACTCTGTAAATTAAAAAAAAAAACAAGAAGCACCTTCCATTTGTTGGAGAGCTCAGGGTATTTTTTTAATTGAAAATATTTGTTTTTCAATACATGGCATGGTCTGAAAGGAACAGGCACTGGGGCAGGATTTAGGTACTTTAAGGCACTAACTGTGGCTCTGCCACTCCTGCTGTGGAGCTTGGGGCAGTCACTTCCCTGTACCCAAACCTTTTATTGTTTTTTTTTGAAGCAGTGCTTACCACTTTCCCATTTTATTGTGTCAGTTAATTTTTTACAGCACACAAAAAGCTTTTTACATAAAAAAAAAAAAAAACAACAACATTTTACCCTGGTACCTGACCCTGCTTTCCCCATGGTTCTTTTCATCCCTTTTCAGGTCCTTTGTATGTGATAGTGGAATATGCTTCCAAGGGGAACCTGCGGGAGTACCTGCGGGCACGCCGCCCGCCCGGCATGGAGTACTCCTTCGACATCAACAGGGTGCCCGAGGAGCAGATGACATTCAAGGACCTGGTGTCCTGCACCTACCAGCTGGCACGGGGCATGGAGTACCTGGCTTCCCAGAAAGTAGGTGGAACTCGGCAAATGCGGCGCCTTTTTATTTTTTTTCAGTCTGGTTCTGTCCTCGTCTCGTTTGCGCTCGGGAATTTGCTGGGGGAAGGAGCTGCCTCAAACAGGTCGTGTGATCCACGCCCCTGCAGACCAGTGGGAAAATTCATACACTCAGTTTTTCATCTTTGTTCAGCAGTATTGCTGAAGTGAGGCTCGGAGTGGAGCATTTAAAGTAAATGCTGTGCACGTATCTGCAGTTTGAATCCATAAGCACAGGTGGTCACTGGGTTGCACAAGTCACATCACCCATGAGGCAGCAGGCTCTGTTTGCCTTCTGCTTCCAGTCAAACCAACCAAATCCTTTCACATCGTGATGTAAAACAAATGAATTCAATGCCTGCAAGGACTTACAGAATAACAACAGGCAGGATTGAGAAGACCCAAGACACCAGGGCAAAAATAGTGGGCAGAAGAGGCAAAAATATGTGGAGTGTATTAGTCACTTAAATTATGCACTTTACTTAAAACTGGTGCTTTCAGGAGAGTGAGCTTGCTGAAATAATTTATTTATCCTGTCATGTCCCCAGACACTTATTTCTAAAACCTGTCATCAAAAATTTCTTTTTAACCAGCATTTTGATTAAATTATAGTTATAAAATCTTAAGTAGCCCTGTATAACTAACTCTGTAAACATACTGTGGCTTAGTGGACGAGCAATCCTGTATACCCTGGGTGATGTTTGGACCCAAAGGCTAAACCAGAGCAGCAGATACCAATGATAAGTACTTCCTGCAGGGTGTGGAGTGGTTAGTGGGATTTACACCGATTTCCAGTCATATCCACTCCCAAGTATGGCATTGTTTTTAACCAAAGACCAGGGCTGAGTGTAACCCTCCATTCCTGTTGTGTGGTGTCATGATTTTGTTTTTTCTGCACTTGTAGAGGTTGGGGAAGAGAAGGAATCCAGGTTTAATTTTGCTTTTATTTTTTTGGTTTGGAACAGTAAATCTTAGCGCCGCAGGGTCTGCAGGGTGACGTGGGTGACAGCAAGGCAAATCTCTTCTAATGGAGTAAAGCAGGGGTATTGATTAGGTGACACACCTCAGGATATCTCTTTCTGAGATTAATGCAACTCCTGCCTGGCGGTGAGCCACGTCCCAAGAGAACAGAGCTGATGTGAAAGGAAAACATAAATCTTTTCATTGGCCGTCTTGAGAGCAAGTGTCCTCCTGAGGAGCTCTGGAGAGCTGCTGTAGGGCACTCCCAAGAGCCACTGCACCCTTTTTTGTTTGCTAAAGCACTAGACTGGTGCTGTGCTGAGCTGGACAGATTGAGAGGCAATGCCCAAGGCAGAGGGAGAGCAGGGGCAGCACAGAGTAGAGCTGTGCATTCCTGTGCTCTAGATATCCCACCACTTCTGTTTGTGTTTCACCCCTTCTTCTCCCCTTAGGGATCCATTTACTGAGCTGGAATAATAAGAGAGCTGCTCTTCTCATGGTACTCCCATCATGCCTGAGCTGTGGGGAGGGCAGTGTTCTTGTTATTTAAATCCTATAAGGGGCTCACTGAGACTTCAATAAAAAAAAAAAGGTAAAGGTGATGTTTGTTCACCCACCCTTTGCCTCACAAGAAGTTTTTGCCTTCCAAGAAGTTTTTCCCTTACAAGCAGTTGCACTTAGAAACAGTACCCCATTTCCAAAGTGGGATGGATGCTTTTTGAAAGTTGGAATGCTTTTTGGATGCTTTTTGGAAGCTTGGCCCACGTTGTTTCTGCCACCACAGCATTGCTGATGCCAAGTTAGAGGATGGGATGCTGAAATCACCCCTGTTGTCTGGTCCCGTGCTCATGAAGGCATTGCTGGAGCAGGTTTTTCCTGGCAGTTCCCCATGGCTAACCCAGTGAGGAGCAGAGACTTCATTTTACCCATGTGGGATAAGAGATCTCAGCAGTTTGCTGGGGCAAGTTATAGAGCAAGAAAAAAACCTGGTTGTTGTACAGCTTTTTTGTAGTGCGTCTATGCACATACTGAAATAAAACATAGAACGTCAAGAGTTACCCAAAATTAAAGAGGGGGGGAAAATATATTTAAGTTGAAAATAAATAAAATATCCTGCTGGGATTCAAAATGCAATGTTTCTTGCCATGCCCCCATTGCCAGCTTGTATCAACCCTAATAAAGCTCCTTGAACACAGGAATAATATCCAGAACACTCACAGAGTCCCCTCAGTGTCAGGATAATGTTGACATGAAGGAAACATCTCTCAGAAGGTAATAGGTTTAGTTTCAGTATCAAAGCTGTCTTAAAAACAAACAGTCAAACCCTGATTGTTTTGGGGTTTTTTTTTCTTTTTTCTTCTCATAATTGCGTTTTTATAATCTTGTGGTTGAAGTAATTATACACACCCTAGACATCCTGCTGACAATTATATTAAAATCTTTAATATTAAAAACGATTGCACTGATTCAGACTGGCTGTCAGGTTTTATCTCTGGTGAGACAACATAATTTAAGAGAAGCAACACAATAAAAATGTTGATTAACAGCATTTCTGATGAAACTGCAATACCTGTACCTGGGCACTTGTAAAGGAGAGTGGATCACACAGTATAATTTAAGAGAAGCAACACAATAAAGATGTTCATTAACAGCATTTCCGATGAAAATGCAATACCTGTACCTGGGCACACGTAAAGGAGAGTGGATCACAAAATGCTTGGCACAACTTGGGTCACCACCCAGCTTTCAGCCTTAGCAGAAATACAAGATTTAAGGGGACGAGGACTTCCTAAGACACTTCTTAGGGTCATTGTTCAGCTTGGAAACACCAGCTGAGGGGGTAGATTTCAATAATTAAGAAATCATATTTCACAGGCTTGTAGTGAATGTGTGACTTTCCCACCTGGTCATTTAGGTTAAAATCTGGAAAGGAGATTGAGTTGTGGTGTTGAAGCACTTCTACTTTTGCAGCAGTTTATTTCAGTGGGCTGTTTTTTTCTTCTTCTTTTTGCTTCCAGTGCATCCATCGAGACTTGGCCGCAAGAAATGTTTTGGTAACCGAAAACAATGTCATGAAAATAGCAGACTTTGGTTTAGCCAGAGACATCAACAATATAGATTATTATAAAAAGACTACTAATGTAAGTGGATGGTTTTCTAATCTCTGGAAACAAGTGTTTCTTTCAGTGATTCATTTCAGAACTATGGTTGTAAACTTAATGGGCTTCTTGTACAGCAGCCTCACTTTTCATCCCAGACAAAAAGGCAGAGATCAAGGACATGAGCATTTCTGTCTCCTCTTACAGTGACAGTTAGTTAAAAAGATAAGCAAGGAGGCTGCATATTGGAGGATTAGGAATGCTAAAATACTTTTTTTTAATTGTGTCCCTGACTCCAGTCAGTTATAATAAGTGGAATATTCCTGTTGATCCCAGCTGTTTTAGCACCCAGCTTAGGATCTTGAAACACGCTGCACAAATAATGCCAGCAACAACCACAATAAAAATCCTGTTTGCTTGTGGTGATGTCACGTTCGGCCTTCTGCCTGTGCCTGTACTAAGCTTGTCAGAGATGGGTTGTGGTGGTGATCTTCAAGTGGGGCTAAAGATAGAGAGAACTTATTTATATTCACCACACTGTCACTGTTTTGCTGCTTAGCCTGTACCAAATCAAGAAGATAAAATATTTGGGAAGTAGCATTGATACCTGGTTTGAAATCCTTACACCTCCTCAGGGGATCTCTTAAGGTCCTGCTGAGCTGCACTTGGGTTTTGGTGGGAACTCTGCAGAACTCATTGAGTTCTACAGATTTTATTTGTATAAATGTGACTTCTAATTAACAATCATGTGAAGTGGCTTATTTATGAAAATCACTAAGTGATGAGTGGCATTTTAATGGTAACATACTTCCAGAAGCCAGAACCACTGTGTACAGCAGCATTGGAGGGGATTGAACCTTCTTCATTTCAGACTCAGTCCAATTCCTGGGCTCTGTACGTGCAAAGCAACAGGCAGCTCTGACTGTGAGCTTTGAGTCACTACAAAAGGAATAGGAACACAAAATTCTTGGGCTCAGTAATCAATTTATTTTTGCAGGCAGGCCTGTTTTTCAGAAGTTTATTAATTGTGGGTATTTTTTTGTCTTTAAAGAGCCAGAGCAGGATGATACTTTGATTTTGATCTGCTTATGCTATCATTCTCCTAGCAAGCAGTCTGGGAAATTTTTGGGAACTCTCAATGCTTTTAATTTTATCTTCAATGCTTATATCCATTTTTATAACAGTCTCTGTACTTTAGCCCATCTTACTATTTTCTCACTGAAAGTATTGAAGGTAAATCATGTGCTGGTTTGTGTTGGCAGACAGCTCTTAGAGAAACCATCCTGTAAATGGCTGCCATTTTAATTTCTCTTCCCCTCCAATCTCACAGGGACGGCTTCCAGTAAAGTGGATGGCTCCAGAAGCTCTGTTTGACAGAGTTTACACACATCAAAGTGATGTGTAAGTGGCCTGATCTCAATGGGGTTTTGGGGGTGGGAGGGAGGGGTTTGTTTTGCTTTGTGTTTGTTAAAGTTTGGGGTATTTCATATGAGTTTTGCTGTTGTCCTTTACCTTTAAGAGTTTTCATTCTGCTTCACATATTAATAGATGGAACAGGACTTGCCCTTAGAAAGTGAGGATTTTATGGTAGACTGCTAACCAGTGCTCTGTTACTAATCTGCCCAGCTTCAAAGCACATGAAAGGTGGAAAATGCTAACCTCCTTCTGTCACTGCGGAAGTTTCCCCCCTTGAACTTATTTACGGATGTGCAGCTACAAAGAGTCTATCTAATTTGCTTGCCTTTTGACATACTCTGGACTTCCTTCAGGTTTAAAAAAAAAAAAAAAAAGGAGAGAGTGAAAAGAAGGAAAAAAAAAAAAAGAGAAAGTTCCTGAAAATTTCTTATAAAAATCTGTGCTAAGATTCGGTGTAATAAAACATAGGCTGGGTATGCTGGAAAACTGGAAAAGTTTTCTCTGATTTTCAGAAGTGCTTCCCAGCAGTACTTCACATGTAATAGGAAATCATTGGACTCTGACACTTCAAAAATCTTTTAATGTGTGCACAGAGCCACTGGCTGATGCAACTGCTCAGGATTTATTCTGCTTCCTATTACAGTTCTGTATGCATTGTGCTTGAAGTCAATGTCTATTTCTTATGCAATACAGATGAAGATCCTGTTTTTTATTTCTCCAAGAAAAGCTGTTAACTGTAAAGGGCTGGATGCTTCCCAGCAGAGGTGCAAGAGGTTATGCAAGTCAGTGCAGGGTTAAAAAGGAAAAGCAGCATGGAGAAAATAAGAAGTATCTCCTCTTTCTTTAACCTGGGTGCAGTTTCCAAGCTGTTCTCTCCTTAAGAAAATCATTTACTGAGGCGTTTTCCTGCAATCTCTACATCATTTACAAAGGAAACTATATACACAGGTTAAGGGTGGATCAAACTTGTGCTTTGAAATAACATCTTGGCAAAATATTTAAGTGAACGTGAAGTAAACCACTTCACTGGGACTGAGAGTCAGCCTGAGCTCCTCAGCAGCCAGGGAGTGTGAGGATTTCAGTGCTGGGGCTTGGAGACTCTTGGCCCCATGGTGGCTTTGAAGATGGCTAAAGATAATATTATTGTAAGTTTGTGCAAACAGTTTACTAAAATACCGTGCTGCAGAGCTGGGGGAGCTGCAGAGGAGCTGGGGAGCCAGTGCAGGCTCTGTGCTGGTGCTCACCTGGCACAGCTGCCTGCCAAAGAGCCCCAGCTTGCCAGCCAGGCAGGATGAGGCAGGAAAACTGGCTTAAAAATGATCCCCCTTCATTTCCTAGCAGAAGTTAGCAACAAAAGAGAGAAAAAAAAGCAAAAAAAAAGGCAGGGTGACGCAAAATATTTTTGTTTTGAACAGTCTGCTTTTTCCAAAATATCCTGCCACATAATTGCACCCCAGCTGAGCTGTGAGTGCTCTGCAAGTCATTAAGCTGTGGAGATGCAGTGCTGGGCAGCAGCTCCTGGGTGCTCAGAGCCCACCAGACAGAGGAAAAGAGGGTCTTTGGGAGCATGCTGGGGTCAGTCCCCATCCTAAATGCTGTCCATGCATCTGATGCACTTCGCAGATCGCTGTTCTGGGCAGGCAGACCTGGGCAGAGGCTGGTTTAAACCTCTCTAGGAGGGATGGGACTCTCTGTTTCCAGCAGCCAGGCAGATCTATTAACGCAGTTTTGATTTGCAGGTGGTCATTTGGTGTGTTAATGTGGGAGATCTTCACCTTAGGAGGGTCACCCTACCCAGGAATCCCAGTGGAGGAACTTTTTAAGCTGCTTAAAGAAGGGCACCGGATGGATAAACCTGCCAACTGCACCAACGAACTGTAAGGACCTTGAAGTGCTGTGCCAGGGCTGAGGGGCCCAGCTGCGCTGAATTCACGTGTTTAATGCTTCCCCCAGAAGGATCAAAACACTTTCAGAAGTGCTCTGAAATTGTGGATATTTGTGAGGGTATAGATGTGTAAGGGAAAGGTATGGGAAGGGTTTCAGGAAATGTTTGGCAGAGGATGCTTCTTTGCACACCCTGCTGTGATCCTATTGCAGAAAGAAGAAATCACCTACAAGCCAGTCTCTGTCAGGGTTTTTACACCCATATTTGTTTGATTTTAATGTTGCCAACGTAGAAATTCACAAATGTTGCACATACCACTGATCAAATGGGAGGCACATCAGACTGCTTTTGTACACAACAAAATACATCTGGGAACTTCTGTGTTAACACAGCATTATCTCCTGGTGATGTGGGGAGTGTGATTTCAGGTATTTCAATACAGACGTTAACTATATTTAAATTTTTTTTTGCGTTTTAATTTCTTCGTAAAGTCTGCAAAAAATATTGTAATTTAATGCCTTAGAAGTCGCTGGGCCACAGAATTGGGCCCACAAAAAAGTCGTTTAGACACTGAGCAAGGGAGAGACAGGAGCAGAAAGCTCCTCTGAGGGCAGGGAGCATTGCCCAGGTTTGGGGATTCAGTGGTCTGTGGGAATAGGAGACAAGACAGAACTGCACTTAGATGCTGAGTCGTGCTGGAAAAGAAGGAACTTTATTTACATCTTTGACATTTTATAGAATTCCAAAGGTGACAGTGGATTGGAGGGTGAAGCTGCCACCCCTCCAACACACTGGTCAGACCAGCAGTCTGTCAACTCTCTCCTCTTCTATGAAAATACAAAACAAACCATTTGTTGATACTTGAAAGCGTGAGAACTCTTGTTACAGAAACGAAAACAATTCAGAAGGCTGAAATCGGGGCAACAGTGGTCCACGAGCAGAGCTCTGTGTGCTCGCTGCTTCCCTTGTGCAGGGCAGCACTGACTGTGCACGGAAAGGTTTGTGAGGAGGATGCGTGATTTTAATTAAGCCAAGCAAATGTGTGCTTCTTCCAGCTATATGATGATGAGAGACTGCTGGCATGCTGTGCCTTCTCACAGACCCACGTTCAAACAGTTGGTGGAGGACTTGGATCGCATTCTCACTCTCACAACTAACGAGGTAGGTAAATTGTTCTCCCCCCCCCAATAAGCTGCTGATGGGGAAAAATAGTTCAGGGGACAGATGGAATTTATTCAATTATGAAATCCTGCTCAAGTTCACTTCTTGTTCTGTTTGTCATTGTCCTCTGAGGTTTCACGCAGCTAAGCTATGTATCCTGTGAAATCCTCGGTCAGTTGCCATTATGCCTGGAATTACGTGACTGAAAAGAAGCACATCTTTGAGGAGGTTTTGTTTATTTCTCGCTGCATCTCT
>VYZR01049312.1:0-15043 GCA_013400675.1 Oxylabes madagascariensis | reverse complement strand
CTTTTTTTCTTTTTTTTTTCTTTTCTTTTTTTTGGTGGCATTTTATCTGTCTGTTTTCGTACTATTTATAGTTAGTGCCTTTATGAAGAGAGGGTGTGGTAGTGAGATAGACAGAATATGCATATGTAGTCATATCTGTGGTGGTCTTACACGTACTGGATGTCTCTCAAGCAATCTTAACACCAGTTGAAAGTCAGTAAAAATAAATCTTTCTCTTCTCTTGCCATTCAAGTGTCTGTTCTTGTTATTTTCCACATGTATTTTTTAATCTGTACAATACCCATTTGTGAGACAGTTTTACTTCCCGATGATATTCCTCACCATGCCATTGCTGGACTGTTGGTGAATTCGCCTGGGTTTACAGGAAGGTGCCTTGAAGGTACTGCAGCAGAGCTCTGTAGACTCCTGCAAGCTTCAGCAAAGGCTGTCACAGATGGCAGTGCAGGAGTGCTCAGTTCAGTTCACAGCTTTGAATTAAATATTCCACATTGTCTTTCTTTCACAAAATCCTTGGGAAAGTAATCTAATAATTGCCATTGGAAGATATGACAAAACAAGGAGATTCAAGAATTTGACACATTCTCATTAGAGTTTTTTTTAAGAAAAATTTTATAGGTTTTCTGATTGGAAAATTAAATTAAATTAAAAATTGCAAGATACATCAGATACTGAGGTTTTTTAAAGAATTAAATTTATCTGATTTGTCCATTTCACTGTATACAGGAACATAACATGCATAATACTGTAACAGGAACATCCTTTTGGCACAAGGCCTCTTGTATTGTATTGGCTGTGTCTTTCTACACATTTGTGATTCACAGCTGTTTAATGTTTAATTTGTGTCTTGTTCTTGCTCTGTCAGAGTCTTATTTTGGAGGTGGCTTTTTATAATATTTAGGTTTTCTGAAACTTCTGTCATTAATATTCCATTGTACAGCAGTTATACAAGGTAATGGATTCTACTGCATTTACTTTCCTCTGTATCTTTTCTATGTAAAAAGAAAGGCTTTTTCTTAATAAACAGATTTTAAAACAAAAAATCAAGTCCAAGAACTTTGATTTTTTTCAGAAATAGAAATAAGCATTCCATCTAGAAAATATGCTTCTAATTTGTGGACTAAGTGATAGATTGTTTTGGTAATGTTGACCAGTTATCCAATATTGCATCCAATGAAATGCAGCCACTTGTATTCAACTTTCCCTGAGGCATGTTAATCTGACAGTAAATGCCTGCATGGATCTCTTGCGACTCCACTGAAGTGCTGTCAGCCATCATTACTTTGGCTTCCTGTGAAGCTGGATGAGGCCTGTTATGATCATGCAATGACTGAATTTCATGCTGACTAAAATAGGTGGAAAAGTTCTAAATCTTTGAACTATTTGTCTGACTACATAATAAAAATATTCACTCAGTCAAACATTTTTTTAAATGTGTTTGCCAGTTAAAATTGTGCTTCATTTTTTCTGCAATCTGATATTGAGCTTACAAGCCTATTTCGCAGCTCCATGTCAGCTGGAAGGACAAGGATGAAATAAAGAGATTTCACAAGAACATTGTGTGTCTGACAATAATTAATTTATTAGGGGGTTTGTCCCTTCATTTGTTAAATCTGGTTTCCTGGCTCTGAGGGTGGCCATTGTCAAATGCTTCAAAGGATGCATAAAACTGGTTGCCATAGCTCTGCCCCTTGAGGTAGAAAAAAAGTTTTATGTAGCTTCCAAAATTTGTTCTGGCAACTCTGAATCTTCGTCTGAATATTTTCTTTGACATTCAGAGATGCAATTTTTTTTTGGGGGGGGGGACAAATTATGTAGGAACAATATGGTCATAGCCACATTTAAACTAATCAAAGGTGACAGTAAAGGGCAACAATAGCGCAGCCCTTTTTAATGAATTGCCATCAAAATCTGTAAATCATCTCTTTTTAATGTCAAGAAAAATAATAGGGAGGAGACAGGCATCTTTTTCCTAGATATGCAAAAGGAAGGCAATTACTTAGACCTCAAAAACCAATAATTAAAGTATTTTTCTAGAGTAGGTAACCAGCTCCCTTGCGGCAATCCAACATGAGACTACAATTTGATAACTTTATCAGTTTACAACAGCAGGAGAGGGTAATTGGAAAGCCAGTACCCCAACAGGACAGAAAGGTGGAAGGCTTANTGGTGAGGCAGATGGCTTATAAGTAAATTTTAAAGAGTAAGTAAATATAAAGCCTTTACAAAAATTTATTTGTTAAAAAATTTCTTTAATGAAGGCATTGATTGCATGGCCCAAATGTTATTTGCAAAACTTGTAGTGGTGCCTGCTTAAACACTGGGGGTTTAATCTTCTCCTGACAGCACTCATTCTTTCAGTAGCACAGCCGTGCCTTTGTAGATGCTCTGTACATTGCATGTACGCTTGAGGAGAGCAGCGTAGGTTTTAGCCCACACTAAATTAGGGAACTCATCCATGGCCAGCTGCAAAGCACAGAGGGGAAGCTCGGAGGAGTATGGCTGGGCTTTGCTCATGGAGGAGGTGGCTCAGGCTTCCACTGAGGAGAACACAGCTGTCCGAGGGCTTTCTTTCTCTGGTCAATTACTGACATTGTTAGCACTTTACTTTTAATCTGAATTCATCTAATTCAGCTTTCAGTCACAAAAGCTTGTTATCTGTCCACCTAGTGAATTGCAATCACTTCTAGTATTTATTATCTCACTCTATAATCAGTGTTAGTGCAACCCCAAGTCTAGTAATTTTATCATCATTGGCAGCAAAAGGTCTTGCAAAAAGAAAATCTTTTGCATGCATCTGAGTCTTTTGACATGCCTAAGTATACACTACACTTTTAGAATCTTTATTTTTTAAGCTCTTTACCTCATCAGCACTGAAAACCAGCAACAGGAAATTGATATGACACAGCCAAAACAGACAGGAATAAAAAACCTTTCATCTGAAATGGACTAATGGAAAGAAAAACCAAAAATGGTTTAGAGGAAAAGCACTGTTTTGGAGGATATCACCTGCCATACCCTGAAGATACAAAGTGGCTACTTGAGTCTGAAATAGCAGGATTACTAATAAATTCGAAAATTTATAGAGGGGAAAAAAAATAGGAAATTAGGTAATCAATACTGATATATGAAAAGAAATATGTCATTATCAATAGGTCAAGAGTCATTATTTAGACAGCATTGTTGCAGAATTCCAGGTCATGCTCTTGGTAGTTTTTTGATATGGTATGTTAGGTGAAAGCAAGAGAGAAGGAAGGTCAGTGTGCTGCAGGATACGACACAGCAAGCTCACTGTAAGGGTCAGGAGGGGAAAAACCCTTTCAGGGACAAAATGTTGGCAGCAAACTAAACTTTGACAGAGGTGGGAAGCAGTCAATACAAAAGTTACTTCCTTCCTTTCTTCCTGTCACATGTGCTCCTGGATCATAACAAGAAAACAGACCTCCACTTTCCCCACTCTTGGGACTTGGTCAAAGACGAATCTGTCCTAAAAGTACTGTACTGAGCTGCCAGCACATGCTATTTAAGTAGCCTTTGCTACATCTGTAAATTACTGGCTTGGACCAAGAATCCCCAACAGATGAGCAGTGGTGAAGATTTAGCTCTTAAGAAAAGAGAATTGCATTGTAAATTGGGTAAACTATGTCTTTTGTTAGCAGCAGAAAGGGAGTCAACCTCGACAAGATCAGTCTCTCCTCAGGAAGGAATTAATAACGACACTTCCATTTGCTTTAAAAGCAGCTGCTTTTTTCTCATACATTGCTGCTACTGCTGCTAGTGTTTATGGATGCAAACATTGGTCCTTAGAAAATCAGCACACTTGACAAGTGAGAGTACCAAGTGTCATTAATTTATGAGTCTGGGTAAGGGGTTTTAAGGCACTAGTACCAAGAGATTTAGAAAGCTACATTAGTGTTGCTGCCACTGCCCTTGTTTCTGCTGTAAGATAAAATATTGAACTGATACACTTAAAAAGGTCTAAGTTTTCACTACAAGGAGGGAATACATTGTGAGCTTTCTATGTGAACACTGATCTTCCAACCAATCTGACACTTAATCCATCAGACCAGAAATTTCTACATAATGAGCAAAACTCTTCAATTATGCTTCAATCTTGCAGACATACAAATGCTTCATTTTGCACTCCCATAGTCCCCCAACTCCAATTATTGTCACAAATTCAGATGGGTACCATAACACAGAGGTTTTAGCCAGTCCTATTAGGTTCCAATTTGATCACAAGTAATACTGAATGCGGTAGAAATACTGAATCACAGTGGCAGCACTGAGACAACTATACACTACACCTGCCATAACTGGCAGCCTCCACTGAGCAATACTTTGTTCCTTATAGAATAATATCCTGTGGATTAGCACTCAGATAATATATACCTATTTTATATTAGAGCCTGATTGCTCAAATCAAGAACTCATAGTTAAATTACATTCTGTGCAAAAATTACATACAGTACTCCTGTCCTGCCCAGCTCTCTCATTAGGATGAGGTGGAAACAAAGAAAATTAAGGCAGCATTAAGAAAGATGGGTAAGATGGGGGTAAGAATGCCATGATGGTTTGAGTGGTTTAAACAGGAGATGTGCAGTGACAAATGAGTAAAGCTATCTATCAGTGATATCCACTAATGCTCTTTTCCTATGATTTTTGTATTCAAGTTGGGAAACTCTTGAGGGTTTTTTTTGCTCTGTAGACTATAGCATCTCATTCTGCAACGATCTGTGATAGTTTAAAAATTAAACTCCTTCAGTCTATTGTAGAAGAGGACCTTTTGGTGGATTCTAAGGAGAAAAAGTTAGGAGAGTGTTAAAAGTATTTGATTTATACATAAGTGTCTACTACTCTCTACAACTGGCCTCTCTTCCTCCACCAACCTGCAGCAATCAGGGATAATGGAGTAGTACATAGTAAGTTCTCACTTGACCTCCTGAAAAAACAAAATATACAGTTTTAACTATTTTTTAAAATAAAAAAGCACTTAGGTGGTACATATTTATTCCTTTCTGCTGATGGCTGAGTGACCTTGCAATATGGCAAGGCCCCCAGGAGGGCTACATGTCACAGAAACTGGAATTAAAACACCCTGCTCATGGGGCAGAGAGACAAAATCAGAAAAACTGCAAAGTAGTTGGCAGTGACTCCAGTGAGGAAGGGTGGGGACAACATAGCACAAGAGTATTTTTCGATTAAAAATGAGATTTTTTTAATTACTATTTTTAAGCTTTGCTTCTTGATGTAATAAATAGAATGAACTTACTTCCTCTATGGCAACAGATCAAAGTAGACAAGCACAGAATATTTTTTGAAGGCAGGCATATACAAAGCTTGTTAAAAAAAATAATGTTCTAGGAATCATCTTTTGATAATTCAGCAAAATTTTGTTTATTGACATTGAAGGTATGTTTTACACAGCCAAATGATTCGTATGTGAATTAGCATATCAAGAATAAAATGATCATCTGAAAGACAGACATAAGCAGGCAGAAAGGTGGGAAGATATTTGATTTTTCAAAGGACTTTGTATGATCCCCTTTCCTGCACATTATCAGTGCCTGGACTGGAGATCAGGTGTCAGTCCCCTCTCCCTGCTCACACTGATGCACTCCTGCAGGCAGTGGCCAACAGCTCACCCGCAGTTCAGCTCCTGACAAACAGGCCTGTGCCATTTTGTCATCTCCAAGTGACAGCTTGTGGTGCGCAGCTCTGCTATTGAACTCTCTCACCAGACTTCATACATGCAGGATTTCTCAGGAGAACATGGTTAGATTTCTCACTGCTGCTTATAGAGCTTCTGCTTCAGAACCAAAACTTCACTTCCAGGCTGGAGGAAAATTGTGTTCTCAGTTCCCAGAGGGATTAAAAAGGGTACAGTACCTAGCCCATCTACCTCATATGCTTTGCAGCTGATGGCAACCGTCCAGCACATCAAAAGTTGGCTCTTTAAAAAAAATCCCACCACGTTCTGACACCTCTTAAATCTTCCCTTTATGGGACGAGCATTAGAAAAGTACAATTTTTGCACCATTAATGCATTTATCATTTTTTGTTAATGATGTCTGAAGAAGATCCCTTCTGTCTATTAACTTTACAATAAACATATGCCAGAAGCAGAAACATCTGATAGCATTCTTTTTTTAATCTATCCTGTCAAGCACGCATTGCCCAGAATAAGATATGGCTGTAGCATCTATTAGTCTCCTTGCAACAAACTGTCTTTGGGAAAACACATCACCCTGTTTCCCGCTGAGCCTAGCAGGATGCAGAGACTCAGGCAGTTTGTGACACTGTTGTAAGATCTACCAGCTGTGGATGGACCCAAGTTTCTTGCCTCATTCCCTTCATACATGTTTTGAATGGTTTATTAGACAAAGCTTCCCTTGTTACGACAGTGCTGATTTCCTAGTCTTTTCAGTAATTTTACCACTTCATCTCCTGTATTTGTGACCTGGTGGAGGAAGCTGGTCTTATATTTGACCTACACAGCTACTTCATCCATCTATAGCAAAGTAAGCCTAAATGCTTACTTGAAGGAAAAACATGGGAAAACCAGCAGTGGATAACTTTATCAATTTAAAATGTTTTTTAAAAGTTGCTCTTTAATATTCTCAGCTTCTGCACAAGAGTGACCTTGTCTTGATGCTAAGTTAGTACTTTTATCTACTGTATCAAAATCATCTAATTTTTGCCCTGATAAAAAGCAAGCAGTAAAAAAGTATCACCTTGTCACAACTGGATAAAGGAAAAGTACGGGAGGGATGACAAGGAGAACTAATCCCCTCTGTATTAGAAACATATATAATGGTCATTAAAAGTAATTTAACTAATGGACTAGTTCAAAACAAGAGGAAGCTGCTCTATCCTTTACCTTATCTTTACCACACCAGCCAACATCTGAATGGCAAACAGCACAGAAGGGATGTCAGAAATTAAAAAATAATTTCTGGGGGGATTTTTAAAAGTAAACATCTACCATTGATTTAACACTTCTCACAAGCCTCATGTTAACTGCTAAATGTCAGAAAGTTGCTCTCCATTCTCACTAAAGCAGAGATTCGAACAGGTCAGCGGAGAGCAGCACGGGAACACAGGGCTGGTGGCTGGAAGGTTGTGTTCTTCCTGTACCCCGGGAGGAGCAAGGGCAGGGCAGCTCTTCCATATTTCAATCAGGCACAAAAAGGGCTGGGCCCCTGGCAACTACCAAAATGGCATTGGGAACCATGAAACTTGTCCAGATTGCTCCTTTAGAGCTAAGCCACAAACTGAACTCTAGTGACAGCAAATCTGAATTATCTAACCTCAGCAACACTGTTTAGGGGTGAAGTCAAACAAAACAAAGGCTGTGAAGGACAAGAATTTTAATTATATTCACAAGAGAACACATAAAACATATTTTAAACCAGGTCTTTGCCTTACACGTGTTGCTGGCCCAGACCTATTTATTACAGGGCTACTGAGAAGGTTGCTCGTGTCCGTACTCCAGCATCGCAATCATTTCAAGCACAGTTCCATTCCAGTTCACTTCAGCCATGCACAGCACCACGTGCTCTGAGCACCTAATCCAAGTGTGTGCTAGATTTTATTTAACTATATGAAATATTGTTGTAACTTGTGGCCTGACCCTGGGATGATCTGGGGACCCCTCAGCTGTTCGTCTCAGGGCAGAGGCCATACAAAAGCTCACTTTTGGACTCCCAGCTCTACCAGTTGCAGCCTCTCATACTCTTCAACACTCCGATGCAGCAGCCGATGGCACCTCAGCGCAACCTGAGCACGAACGCAAAACGGGCGGGAGGGGTTTGGTCCCCAGGGCAAGGACTCGCTCGGTCAGCGAGAGCCCGGGCTCTCACCTGCCCCCCTGTCCGGGCACGCTCCGCCGCTGCCGGGACACCGCGCCCTTCGCGCCTCAGCCTCGGCGGAGCGCAGCCCCAGGCGCACGGGCTGGAGGGGAGGCAGNGGAGATCACCAAGACCCTCTGGGAAGTGCGGGACCGCTACCGGGACCTGCAGCCGGTGGGGTCCGGCGCCTACGGAGCCGTGTGGTGAGCGGGGCGGCGGGGACAGCCCAGGGGCGGGCGGCGGGGGCGGCGGCCTCTGTCCCGGCCCGGGGGTGCTGCCGGGCCCGGCCCTCTGCCGTGTTGTGGCGTGTTGCTCCCTGCCAACTTTTCCCGGTTGTTGTGCGGACCCGGGCTGCCTCCGCCCGGTGCCGCCGACCCCGCGGGGCAGAGGGGCGGCCCCGCCGTTCACCTG
This sequence comes from Oxylabes madagascariensis, assembly GCA_013400675.1. Taxonomy (NCBI): domain Eukaryota; kingdom Metazoa; phylum Chordata; class Aves; order Passeriformes; family Timaliidae; genus Oxylabes; species Oxylabes madagascariensis. The sequence continues at coordinate 6,785 of VYZR01049312.1, read as the reverse complement.
GCGCCCCGGGCCGGGCTGCTCCGCCGGGGGAGCCGACCCGCGCCTGTTCGTCCCTGGAGCGAGCAGAGCCCGGGGAGCGCTGCCCCAGCCCGGCCCGGGGAGCCCTGCCCGGGGAGCCCTGCCCAGCCCTGCCCGGGGGGCGCTGCCTGCGGCCCCCCGGAGCGGCAGCGTCCCTGAAGCCCGGGATGCTGTAGCCTTGGAGCGAGCCCCTTGGTTTGGCTCTGCGTTGGTGGTGGGTTTGGGCGTTTTGTGTGATTTTTTTGTCTTATTTTAGGTTTGGGCATTTTTTTTCCCCCACTCCGCAGATGTTCCTCTTTAAAGCTTTTGATAATTGTCTGCATTTCATCACAGACTCTGGCATGCTTTTGAACGAGCGAAATGAGGTGGCTGCTGGCAGAGGTGCTTTGGGGAGGTGATCTCCCCCCGTGGCACGGGCGGCTGCCCCAGGGCCCGGCAGCGTGGGGCAGGATGCAGCCGCTGCCCGGTGCTCGCCGGGCTTGCTGGGGTTTGCAGATTGCTTCGGTCCTTGCTCACCAAACTTTCTTTTCCCCTAAAGCTCAGCCATCGATGGAAGAAGTGGTACCAAAGTGGCCATTAAGAAATTGTACCGCCCGTTTCAGTCCGAACTCTTTGCCAAACGAGCTTACCGAGAGCTGCGTCTCCTGAAACACATGAAGCATGAAAACGTGAGTTGAGTCGTTAGCTCAAAACTACAGCTTAGGCACTCTAAATCAAAGGAAGTATGTAGATTTGGATAAGGCAGATGTGTAGCTGAATGGAATTCTGGAATCATTCAGCCTGGTTTTTTGTCAGCCTGTCCTACAAACCTCAGTTCATACAAATTAGAATATCCTGTGGGAAACACCACTTAATTTCCATGTAGGAAAGATTGGGTGGGGAAGGTTAGGACCACAGTGCAGTTTGCTCAGTGCTAGTGAGAGGGAATAAAAACCAGAAATTACAGTCTCCATTATTACGTTCCTGTGAGTTGCAGAAGAATACAGAGCACAGGTCTGTGGGTCTCAGGCAGCAGCGTCTTCTGCTTTCTTTTATTTTCTCTATTTTTCTTTTTTCTTCTTTTTTCTTCTTTNTTTTTCCCCCTTTTTTCCCCTTTTTTTCCCTTTTTTTTTGTTTTTCCCTGAGCTTGCATAAAGATGCACACATGTATATCTCTGGGGAGAGGTTAGCATTTTTTTTTTTTATCATTCATGAAGCATTTGAACCTTTCAGGCTGATATTAATGGGAAACAGGAAAAGTCCACAAATATCTAAACAAATTGCTTTACTGTGAAGCAGCGAACAGGTAATAGAATTGCACATAATTGCCATGTAACATGAAAGAATAACAGCTACAGAAAGAAGTGTTGAAAGTATGATTGAGAGAAAGATTCATGGTCCCAATACTGCTTAGGGGTTTAGGAAAAAAAAAAGAGATTTGTGCAAAAAGAGGTTTTATGGAGTCAAAGCATTGATTCTAGGTGAGAAGAGTCCCAGGGTGGGCTTGGAGGGTCACAGTAGTAGTTTTAAATTCTATTCATGAAAAATGCATATGGGACAAAAAACCTTATCATTTGGAGGGAGTTGTTAAAATGATGCATAAGAACATTGTTTAAAATGTTAGTTGATGTGGAAGATTAGAGCATACTTCCATTCAGAGGGCGTTCACAAACAGCTGAGAAATCAAAAGCGTGAGGATGAGAGAAAGTGGTAAACAATAACTAATCATTGCCATTTAACATTATAATACTAAGATTGTGAGTCCCAACAAGGTTCGTTTAAGGCATAATTTGTGGGCTATCCTGACAGTCCAGAAGGAAAAAGAGCTTTTTGTAGGCTTAAGAAACTGTCTGCTTGTTTAAATCTTTTAGTATGATTACTTCAAAGTAACTGCCTCATAACCACTGCTGCATATGTTTAAGAGTTAATGTTTGCAGGAAACTTCTGTATATGGGCTTTAACACTCTCATCGTTTTCTTTACTGAACATTTGGGAACAGAGCAGCCTGTGCAGTTGCCAAGCTCCTAACTGTGTCCAGAATTCTGAGATTATTTTTCTTCCATTTCCCAGAATAATCTGTTGGGTAGCATTTTCCACTCCTAGCAGGTTTTATGCAGTGTATGCCCTTCAGAATAATACTCTAGAACTCCACTGTGGGCTCAATTGATAATTAAAGAGTCCAGAAGAAAATGCTCACTGGGGAACCTGAAGACAATCTCTACAAATTACAAATCAATATACATGAAGGAAGGGAATTATTTACAATCTTAGGAAACAGATTGGGCCACAGAAAGAAGAGGTTTATGTACTAAGGAGAAGTTTTAACATGAATTATGGCATCTACTCATTAGTGAACAAAGACTGAATAAATGATCTTGCAGGGGTTGGAGGCAGAAACTGACTGTTCCACCCATCTGTGATGAGACTGACATGGCAATACAGCCATCAAGACAATTCCTGTCTGCCACCCCAGCCTCAATTCCTTTTTGTCAGTCGTGTTGGCCATGGCAAGTTAGAAGCAGCAGCAATGCCTTTTAGGATTTTTAGTTCTGAGCTGATCTCAAGTTCTCCTTTAGCTGCTCCACCCATCCAGAATTAAACCAGAATGGCAGTATTGCTCCTCATCATGATTTTCAGCCCGACCCTTTTGACCCACAACCATTCTGTCAAAGGGGTTATTTTTGCATATTTAATAGAAACATAGAACTGCAGAATAGTTTGCATTGAAGGGGATAGGAAAGATCATCTAGTTCCAACCCTTCTGCTGTGGGCAGGAACGCTTTTCTCTAAACCAGACTGCTCAGAACCCCATCAAACCTGACCTTGAACACTTCCAGGGATGAGGCATCTACAACTTCTCTGGGCAGCCTGTTGCAGTGTGTCATCACCCTCGCAGGAAAGACTTTCTTCTGTTTATTTGATAGTTAAAATTGTGTCCAATTCACCGTTCTTACCTGTTTTGGTTTCAAAATTACTTCTGTAATCACGAGGAATTTGATGTTGGCTTTTATGACAAGTGTGATGTTTTATTTGTTTCTCTGTGATTACCTCTCAATGGACCATCTCTGCCCCTTGTAGCTTTCAGAGAATTTTTGTGTTAAGCATTTAGCAATACATTATCAGTTTATTAAACCATATGCTGTATTCAGAATGATGGAAGAAATTGTAATGGTCTGACACATTGTATTAAAAATAGCAGCTCTGATCCTCCATTAAGATAGCAGAAGATACCATTAAACGTGTGTCTCAGTCATGCAATTCATCAGCATGTCAGTGAAGAAAAATGGAGGAAAACTACTGCTTAATACCCTAGATGACCTCCATTATATCCCCTTTGAGGAATATGCTCATCTTTTTTACATAGAAGGGTTGTAGGATGACCAGAAGTCCTGTAAAAGCAAATATAGGAGTAATTCTACTGAATTTTATTGGATTTGTATTTTACTTTGTAGGGAAGCTAAGTCACAGGTCAATTTGCTTGTCTATTTAGGCATTTTCAGGAGGAGGTGACTGGTTGCTGGCATAGCATCTTTCATTAGACCTTTGCTCTCCATAAAGTCTCTCAAGTTAATGTAGTGAGGCATATTTCTGTATAGACCATGTAGTGAGGAATGTTCCTTTATAAACCATGCAGACTTGATCAAGTGAGACTTCTCATTGACCCTTTGCAAACAAATCCAAAGGAGTGTGAGGGCCAAGAGACAGAGGCTGTGTGTGAAGAGTATGAGACTTGTCTGTTAAGAGATAAATCAGTCTTTAATGGCACTGGTATGGGGTTGTGTTGTTTTTTGGTAGGCCTTTTAATCTGAGAGTACACAGGATGTTTCCCTAACTTCATAAGCTGTTTTTACTACTAAAGAAGCAGTCTAATCCAGATCAATTACTAAGACATTGCCAAAACGAAAAGTTTGTTTCCAGTGAGATAAGCTGCTGGATCACTGGGTAGCTGCATAAATAGCTGGCATATGGAAGGACATGGTATGGAAATGAGGAATAAACACAGCTAAGGCAGAATGAAGAAAGCACTTCTTGGTGTTGTTTTTCTCCTTTGTTTAATCATGCTAGTTTGTAGTGTTCATCCCACTACAGCTTTAGCAGCTCTTGATTATTTCTTTCACACCTGCTGAATCTTGTACAGAGGAACAGTCTTTTTACCTTTAGGAAATATTTCCCTGTTGTGCTGCTTCTGTTATGTGTTTCTGTCCATTTTGAGTTCATTTGAAATGAGGACCTTAAAAATTTGTCTATTATGGCTTAAAACCAAAAGCAGTGAAAATATGGCCAATGTGCTAACTTTGGCTCTGGCTTTAACTCTCAAACGTTTGCATAGCTCTATATTTGTGTATTCTTCTGCAGTTAATGGAGATGTCTTTGTATGCAGAGCGAAACCCAGACAAGTGAAGTGGAGGTGCAGAACCTTTCATTTCTTTTGGCAAATAACTTGGATTTTCTTATATGTTTGGACTGTAAGTGATACCTTGATACCCGCTTTTGTTGAAACAAGTGTGCAGTTGTTTGCAGTGGTCCAGCCCTGGTGCTCTCCTCGCCTCCAGTTTGTTAAGAGAAGTGTTCAAGCGGGAGTGCAGAATAGCTAGCAAGGGGAGATGGCACTGGAGAGGGGAAAAGAAGAGCAATGGCTCATGCTGGTGGTTCATGTCAGAACAGAGTGTGGATTTTATCTAAGTGTGGTGTTTGTACATATGTATATACCTATGTGTCCATACAGGCATGGGAATTCTGACGTAGTTCTACCAATTAAAGTCTGAATGTGTTTCTGGTGTAAAATTTCTGACAAATGCCCATTAAACATTTCTTGGGTCAGTTAATATTCTACAGATGTTTTCCCTTCCTGGAAACTCTGTATGTAAGAGGCCACTGCAGTATTTGTTTAAAGGTACTCTATATTATGCTCTCATTCATTGCTCAGAGTGGAAATTATTCTCTGGTGTATTCCCACATCTGAAGACCGGTGTGTGTTTTGCATTATGAGAAGCATGTAGCTTTTTTTTCCCCTTTGGAAGGAATTGGATATCCAACAGACACCAAATCGTCTGTCTCTCTACAGTTACATTTCTGAGGATGATACACTTTTAGGTTGGCTGCTTTTTAATTCTGTTTTCTTTTTTATTTTGAAAAAATGTCGAGCCAGGGGAAGAAGTAGTTGCAGAGAAAATAGTTGATCACGCTATGTTCTTGCTTGAGAAAAAATTTGAAATCTGTCACCTTTTGCAGTTCGTCTAGCCTGACATGAGCAGTGAAAGCAACAGCGTCTGCAGTGTACAAAATCAGAACAACAAGGGAGTTGTAGATGAGTGATGCCTTAATGGATGAGAATGTGCTTATTGTGTTAGAAGAGGTTTCCTTCAGTGTGTCCTGCAGGACTGCACTAGCTAAAAATTCACATTCTTTGGGTACATACATGCCAGTAAAGTGCATATATTTCTTGTCTGGAAATGGCAGATCTCCTTATTGGTCCTTGTGAAAGCAAAAACACAGTTATAAATGCACAGTTTATTGCTGTCAAAAATTTCTAAGGGAGAAACACTCCTGTCTGCTTTTCTGCAGGCTGAAAGCTTATCACATCTAGGAAGCTAACAGGACACTGCAATAATTTTATTTTGGTACTCAAAAATCAATATATCAGTCTATTTACATTTCTGCCTATTTTTCTAACTTGACTAATAGGTGCTTTATGTAAGCTGGGCTTCAGCTGATAGCCATTTATTCACACACAGCCTTGGGTACTGGTAAAGCAGACTGATGACCTTATTCCATGAAATGAAAATAAGGAAAGCAGCACTGAAACCCAGACTTTCTCTTTTGATTGCCATCCAGTCTAGAGATGAAGATGAGTCTGTGCAGGATTTGAATCTGTCCAGTGTTACATATGAATCCTCTGAAGGAAGAGTGTGGTGATGCTCATGGGTATGGCTTGTGAGTGCCACCGTGCTGACTGGCAGGAGAAGAGGAGGTCTTGCAGTCATCCCTCATCTCTGTGAGGAAGAGAGGTGACTGCAGTACAAGCCTTGGCATGAATAGTAAAAATTTGAAAAAGTTTGAGAGTTCTTAGTGTAATAAAAGGATGCTGGTGCCCATGATGAGAACAGCGAAGGAACATGAAGTTAATCCTGCAGAAAATTTAATGCGACATAATATGTAGTTCAGCAAGGCTCTCTCTTAAGAAATGTACTTGCATGTTTAGCCTGAGTGCTAAAGCCACTCAGCTTCACTGTGTTTTCATGCATAACATCTGCAAGAGAAAGCAGCACTTACTGTATGAGAGACATAACCTACATTACTTATTAATTTATACTAGATTTAGGTCTTCTCTTGATGCCCTGCTGCTTACATCAGAAACTGTCTTTTACAGAAATAAAATGGGTCAGTCCTTAAATAGAAATAATCCAGTACATCAAAGTACAAGGGAGGGCAGAGGTAAGGAGCTATTCACCATTGTACTCTGCTGTTGGAATAGTGTTTGGAAAAGAAGGCAGCTGAGAAGGGAATAAACCACCATACCAATGTCAGCCTCTTATTTATTTGTTAACAATAGTAAAGTTGGTGAGTGTGGTCAGGGGACACACACAGTAGGGTTAAGAAAGGCTAGAGATGCTGCTACCCACCCCCACTGGCTTCACAGTAAATATATTGGGTGAAAGCATACCTGTGGAAAACAAGTTAGACCAGTAGATGGGTAGTTTTGTAGGTTTGCATTCAGGAAGATGGAGCATCTCTCTTTGGAAGACATGCTGGGAGGGTTGGAATTGTTCTGCCTGGGGAAGAGAAGG